>JBAMJV010012584.1:0-97876 GCA_037951105.1 Echinarachnius parma
TCTGAAGCAAAAGGTTAGTATTAGTACGGACAACATTTTGAAAAGCAAAGGGCCTCTATCCACGATCGCCTTCATTTAGATAAATAAACAGTACAACTAGGCTACCATGTCTACATCTTACTTGGATCATACATCTGTTTTTGTTTCTAATATAAATACATGTAGGGAGCCTGTGAATAGATCATTGTATATTAACTTAATTGATGCTTATCATGACAAGGTCCATTAAGTGTACTGCGGTCCTTGGTACTGGAAGGGTTCGACACACCTAAAATTGCACTTAGGGCCAGCAAAAATGTATCAAAGTCGTATTTTGGTGGCCAGATCGGGCAAGCAGATTTTTAACCCGACATTGACAAAATTAGAAAAATGTAGTTTACTTCCATGTCGTGCTTCATCTTTAATCGCAGGATTGATCAGGAAAGAGTGATAATTTGAATAGGAAAAAAAGATACTCATGAAATAAAATTTTCGGTGAAAACTGGCCTGACCGGGCCACTGACAAAAAAGGTAAGTGTGGAGCCCTGGTACTGACTGGTCTCTTGAAGTGAGAATGTTGATGAAAAAGAATCTCAAATTATCCAAGCTTACATCTTTAAAAATAAACATTCTCCCATACCATAGCTACTCCATCACTCCATAGATTGAACAGTTGTAACACGAGAAAGGGCCACTGGGACTATGATCTAGATGTCTGAACGTCTAAAGGCTAAATGTGTACTTACGTGTGCATTTGAAGCAAAAGGTTATTATTAAAAGCAAAGGGCCCCTAACCAAAATAATCTATAATACGATAAATATAAACAGTACAACTAGACTACCATGTCTACATCTACCTTAGATCATACGTCTGTTTATGTTTCTAATATAAATGTACATGTTGCGAGACAAGTTATCAGTATACTTTATACATATATATACATTTAATTGATGCTTATCAGAAAAATCCCCATTAACCATATATAGAGGAATAAATATAAACTGTACCTGATACCAGCCATTGCAACTGTACTGGTATTTAGCGAATGTATTAATACAGAAAATTCAAGTTTTATAAACTGCATCTTACACTACAACTTGACTGTTTCATCCTTAGGTTCATTATTAACCTTTAGTCTATAGATGTATTCGTGTAAGACGTAGCATGATGAACATAAACTTTTCTATGTTTTTTCAAAATGCCTCTTTCCTTTTCCCCTTTTAAACACACGTTTTAAAAATGACACACAACCAATTTATTTGTTCAACTTATTTTGTCATCCTTATTCAACACATTATATATAATCTAAGAAAACTCACTAAGAAGAATATATACAAATTATAATGTGTAATTTTCTCTCTCGATCCATGAAAACCCATCAAAAGAAAAACAACAGTTTGTATTAAACATTGACATGCCACACAATTGCTAACAGCGTTTTATGAAACAGGGCCCTAATCGTGGGCTACAATTTCCATGTAAAATCAATGCTACAGCTTCAATGACAGTTAATGTATCGATTGTAATCATCAATTTTCTTGGAGAATTGAATTGTTTTATTTGTGAGCGAAAGCTGCTTGCATGAAAATAATGCAACAATTGATGTGACACATTAAAAACAAAAGTTCACTTGATGATCATGCATCTATCTTAAAAGGAATATTTCCTGTCTTCTGCAGTAAAAACAACACAATACAGAAAATAATACTTAAGGGTGGAATTCTGATCAACAGGTTAAATTTAGCCCAGTGCTAAAACGCGTCATTCGCGTCGTTTTACGTCAGACGTAGGTTAAATTTAACCCACTGTTTTATGGAAAGCCGGGTAATTACTGCTTTGCCACAATGGTCTCCGTTGGCACTTTATCTTATTTTTTCTTCATTCAATTAGTGCTTTCTACACTCGGTTTCGACAGTGGAAGTTTGGAGGTTTCCCTGCAAGATGAGTCCATGTCATTTATATGAAAAGTCAAATAAATCTGGCAAAATCAACGATTATTGTCAAGTTTCTACATACTTGTTTATACTTTCGTCCTGCCAGTTTAGCGTAACAAAATAAGCATCAGGCGCAATGGTATATTCAAAGGTTTTGTGTGGCGTTTATGAAGGATGAGTGCGCATCAGCAACAAGCGCGCATTAATAAATAAATGCGCATTATTTGCAGTGCGGCGCTCCATAAAGTGGTGGGTTAAATTTAACCCGGGCTAAATTTAACCTTTTGATGAGAATTCCACTACACTATGATTTAACCCAACGAGCCTAGATTTTTAAGTTTTTAGACTTGTGATTGGTACAACTTTCATAAATAAAACCATCCTTAGCCAGTTTAAATTCCTGCTTCCTGCTTGATTTCAATTCTTCCAACCTGATTAATCAATTTTATTCTAATACCCCATTCAGGACTAGCTGGTCCTGAATATATTCAGGCTGTGGTGTATGGGAAATGCAGATTAAATACCAAATCCAGATCATAGGCATAGGAGGCGGGAGGGCTTTCTGGTCGTACTGGAGTTTTGATAGCGGCTATTTTGGGACAAAAAGCACCTAACATTCATGCAAAAGCATGTCATATTCGGGCAAAAATATATTGTATTTGGCAAACTTATATCATGTTTGAGCAAACGCATTTCATATTCCGGAAAATTATATGAAAACTATAATTTTTAGGCGTGCTAATCATGATAATCTTTTTTTCATGGGGTGGGGGGGGGGGGGGGGGCTTAATTGTCAGGTGAAAATGGCATTTGGGCAAAACACCCCCTGGAAAACATTGTGAATAGGTTAACGGGTAACAAGAGCCAAGAAGAAACTTAACTTAGGTTTTCTTTTTATTTTGTTTGTTTTAGTTTGTTTTTGGATGAAAGTAGTTGTTAGTTATCTCTGACACTGATTTATTACTTATTTTATGTATATATTTGTTATTCATTTGTATTTATTCTCATTGTGTTGTTGTGTTCGAAATTATGCATTGTATTGTTTTTTATTGTATGCAGGGCCCCTTGGTAGATCAGTTGTTTAACTGAAAGGGCAACCCTGTTGAAATAAAACGTTAATAAATAAATAAATAAATAAACTTTATTCTGTCTCATTCAACCTCACGGTAAAGTGGGAAAGGCGCACTGTCAGGATTATTTCAGGCAAGTGCTTAAATTTATAAACGAAAATAGTCTTAGCCGCCAGAGGATGGAAATGTGGTGAATTTATACATGAACATAGTCCGTGGTACTGACATGTATCCTCCAGGTCCACTGTAATTGAATAGTGATGATGGATTGCTGATAAACTAAAGTGTAATGAATGAATGGACTGGCCTTCATTGAGAACAACGCCAAAAATGGGGTCTAATGGCCATTGTACCAAATACAAATTGTCTCTAACAGCCAATTAGAGGCTTGAGTTTATTCTATCTCATATTCAAACCTCAAAATAGAAAAGGCACACTGTCAAGAGTATTTCAGGCAAGTGTTGATATAAGCGAAAAATAGTCTTAGCCGCCAGAGGATGTAATTGCGGTGAATTTATGCATGAACATCTTCCAGAATCCTGACATGAATCCCCCCAGGTCCACTGTAATTGAATATTGATAGAACGAGTACTGCTGGGATGAAATGAGAGGTCATTTTATGCAATATGAAATGCACCACACAGAAAGAGCCTTGCACCTTTGTGTTGATAGACTTCATTGAGCCCATAATCTACTGTACAAAACCCAAGGAAATCTCAATGTCTAGGAGACAATGGGTTAACACATTAAAGGGATCTAGTAACTTTGCAAAAAGTGATGAGTGGTTGATACAATATATATTATTGTTATCTTATATGTCCACTAGGTGTTGTGTGAACATTTCAAGAGCTGGGAATATGCTTAAAGGGATCTAGTAACTTTGTTGACATGTGCAAAAAGTGATGAATGGTTGATACAATGTTATCTGATATGTCCACAGGGTATTGTGTGAAAATTTCAAGTCAAATGGACGTTATATGGCCGAGTAATGAGCAAAAATGCAAAGTGACATTCACCAACTCATTGCACTCACTTTGTACACGGTTCTGACGATCCGTTGGATAATTTGACATCTGAACACTTCAATCGTAAATATCTTTTTAACGAAAGGGAAATTTGAAAAACCGAAACCTGTCCCATGCTTTTTTGTTGATAAGAATACAACAAGGTATAAGGGAACCGCTAGAATTTCAATTGGATTTTGAGGATTTGGACAATGTCCCTTTAAAGAAGGTTTGATTTTAATATAACATGCATCCTCCAAAGAGCCAAGGCTGCGTAATTTCAAAGACCGGTCGGGAAAGGGTTAAAAGGAAATTCATAAAGACCTCCAGGAATATTGATCGGGGGCTTTTCCCCCCGCTAACATAACACTATTCTAAACCACCACAGCATAAATACTTTTGTCCCGGAAGAGGAGAGATAATTTAAAGCAGGGCTCAAACTACCGTATAATTGATGTAAATTTTTACTTTCTTTAATGTATTTTGAATGTTTAATGTTTCCTTCCACGCAAGGAAAAAATAAATGTCTAGTCTTGCCCTAACATACAAGTAATTTCTGGTTTAAGACAAAAGTGGGTTTTTTCAATGTGTTTACCAAGGTTTTAAAAATGTATACAGTACTAATCGACTTGCCTTGGAGTGCAGTTTCACCCATCAAGAAAATAGAAGAAATCTCTTGGAGAGTCTCTATTAAAGATGGGTATTAAAATTAGCCTCCAAGGTAGCATCATGAAATAACTAATTGCCCAGTCTACGCTACAGACACAAACCGCATTCCATTAGCAAATGAACATTCATGGACCATACTGTACAATTGTATGATTGAGTGGGGAGACATTTTTATGGCTAAGTATGTCTACTTGCAATGTATGATGAGTCAGCCCGAGATTGGTCGATGACATTCCATTACGCAAAAGGATAATTTCTTACCCAGGTGGTTTTAATGTTCATGACTCATCTTCCATCTCCGAGGGGGGAAAACATTTTTTCGCTCATCTTTTCATGCATGCATGCATTGAAATAGCTCTCAGGAAATTATTTACTGAACCCTATGAAAAATTATAGAGGCTCTCTAATGATTTTCTGTGGACTTTTTTGGCTTGTCCAATTTTCTTGCTTGTCTAAATCTGACTTTCACCTCGATACCCTAAGCAACTTATTCCCGTTCCTTTTGGACAAACTAACCTTGATCAAACCTGTTCCTACTAAGTACAAATTCAATACTTCAAATACATCTCACATACATTAGCTGTTGCTATGATGGGCAAACCTATGGCAAGTTTTCATCACGTTGCAATGAACAACCTTTGTGAATAGGATATCAGGGCTTGCCCTTAACATTTGTCCTGGTGACAATGTAACTCTTGTACTGACCACCAACAAATTATGATCTGCAACACACATCTCTATGGTTGGAGTCCATCGGATATAAAGTCAAACCTGTGTATAATGACCACCCAAGGAAAAAGTGGCCACTGTAGACAGGTTCCATGGCATTAATTTTCCCTGCTAGGGATAACTTGTGATGGCCACTATAGGCAGGTTGGCTGCTATAGAGCCACTATAGGCAGGTTGGCTGCTATAGAGCCACTATAGGCAGGTTAGCTGCTATAGACAGGTGGCCACTAAGACAGGTTTGACTGAATGTTTTGTTTGGCAACCGGAAAGAAACATTTAATAGAGAGCCCTGGAAAAAAAAAAAAAAATTTGCAATTGTTTATTGCAATAAACAAAGAAGTGAAATATAGTTGAGAATTACACACTCACCTATAGGCAGGCAGTTGAAGCAGTCTGTGAAGGTCTTCCATAGTTTGATGTTGTAGCGCCGCTTGCACTCATCGTAGAATCCGTATATCCTGCAAAAAGAAAATGAAATATACATAATACAATCAATCACTCAAATTTACCATAGTTTGTAAAATCACAATTTAAGCTTTGGTTGGTTATAGACATAAGAGTATTTCACTAACAGTCTTTCATAGTTTAATTTTGTAGCGCTGTTTGCACTCATCATAGAATCCTGCAAAAAATGTTTATAATGGAACCAACTAGATCATTCAAATTTACCATAGATTGTACATCAGGGTTGGAATGATTGAAAATCACAATTTAAGCTTTCGTTGGGTAGAGACTGATCATTATCAGTCGTCCATAATTCCACATTGTGTCACTTGTACTCATCATTGAATCCATATATCCTTCAGGTCTGCAAAAAAAGAATGGTACATAAGCACAATGAAATCCGCAGAATCTATCCAGGGGGGGTATTCTGAAAACAATTTAAAGCTAAAATGTATTGTATCTACGTCATATTTACGTCACTAAAATATTACACTGTACTTAAGGAATAGTGATTTGCTAAAATATATTTTAGTGACGTAGATATGACGTAGATAAAATAAATTTTAACTTCAGAATACACCCCCTGGATTGTAAGCAGGGATGGCATTTGTTATGTTGTTAGCTTCTTTTGTTCTTAAAGTATTTTTAAATTTTTTTAAAATTAGTGCTCATTTTCTTTTTGAATTACATTATCCTTGTTTTATCCCACACTCAAGAATAAACATTTGACTGAATTTGTTTGGGGAGTAATTTTTCTACCTTTCCTATAAAACTTAACTCGGGAAGCTAGCATTTAAGGGCAAGGTCTTTTCCTTTATCTCCCCCAAGTACTATTTCAAGAAGTAATGCTTGTTTTGTATATTCTAAAAGCTTTGTACATGCAGTCTTGTTATCCTTGAACACTCAAAGATTTCAAGAAGAGATTTCTGTATAATTATTTTTGTATCTCTCCTTAACGATAATTCTATTGGAGATTTCTTAATACAAACGTAGCTATTATTTAGAGTTAATGTTATCTCTTTTACTTTTAAGTATTGAATGAAGAAATAATATTCATATGATTTCTGTCCCAATTCTTGTGATTAATATTTTCGATCTTTCCTGAATTTTCAATTGGGTAGCTAGGATTTAAGAACACAGGTAGAAGAAGACTTCAAAGCTAATTTGTTTGTTTGCAGCTAAAAAGGGCAGAGCACATCAGTTTTAAGCAAAAACAGGTTTCCTTGCATGAACAGGGCTCAATGGTCCTATGGTGAACGGGTTAGCTCAAATCCATTGCAAGCCTTCCACAACAGCTCCAAGTGTCTCAGTGTATCAGTTGCAGGGTTGTTGCATCTTCAGCTAGATAAAGCATGAAGGCATTAAAGGTTTTTCCAAAGGACTGACCTCATTAAGGGGACTTTATTATTATCACAGGTTGCCACTGTGAACGGGTTAATGCAATTTAATTGCAAAACCCCCACAACAGCTTTAAGTGTCGCAGTGTATCAGTTGCAAGGTTGTAGCATTTTCAGCTAGATAAAGCGTGAAGACAGTAAAGGTTTTCCAAAGGACTGACCACATTAAGGGGACTTATTATTATCACAGGTTGCCACTGTGAATGGCTTAATACAATTCTATTGCAAGTCCTCCACAACAGCTCTAAGTGTCAGAGTGTATCAGTTGCAGGGTTGTTGCATTTTCAGCTAGAAAATGCGTGAAGACAGTAAAGGTTTTCCGAAGGACTGACCTCATTAAAGGGACTTATATTATTACAAGTTGCCGCTGTGAACGGGTTAATGAAATTATATTGCAAAACCTGCACAACAGATCTAAGTGTCACAGTGTATCAGTTGCAGGGTTGTTGCATTTTCAGCTAGATAAAGCATGAAGAAGGTAAAAGTTTTCCTGAAGGACTGACCTCATTAAGGGGACGTATTATTATCACAGGTTGCCACTGTGAACGGGTTAGCTCAAATCCATTGCAAGCCTTCCACAACAGCTCTAAGTGTCTCAGTGTATCAGTTGCAGGGTTGTTGCATTTTCAGCTAGATAAAGCATGAAGGCAGTAAAGGTTTTTCCAAAGGTCTGACCTCATTAAGGGGACTTATTATTATCACAGGTTGCCACTGTGAACGGGTTAATGAAATTCTATTGCAAAACCTCCACAGCAGCTTTAAGTGTCACAGTGTATCAGTTAGCAGGGTTGTTGCATTTTCAGCTAGATAATGCATGAAGATGTTAAAGGTTTTCCAAGGTCTGACCTCATTAAGGGGACCTAATAGATAAAGCCTGAAAGGTTTTCCAAGGCCTAACCTTACAAAGGGGACTTATTATCAAATGTTGCCACTGTGAACGGGTTAATTTAAATCTATTGCCAGCCTTCCACAACACCTTTAAGTGTCACAGTGTATCAGTTGCAGGGTTGATGCATTTTCAGCTAGATAAAGAGTGAAGACAGTAAAGGTTTTACAAGGTCTAACCTCATTTAAAATTCCCAAGTACTTTACGAGTACTCACGAGCACCCACTCTACCTATGCTATAAGTCGGTCACATCGTGGTTGACCACAAACCTGCCAGACCCAGAATTGCTTTTCAATCGAAAATATATTTTACAAAACATTAGCCAACGGTCCTTTTCTGATTGATTTAAACTCCAAAAGACAATCTTATTGCATCATCTTTTAAGATTTGTTAGCTTTCACAGGCCTTCCGCCTATTGATTTCTTATTGATTTTTAATGTAAACTAGTCCATTGCCAAATGATAACATGTTAGAAGGCAATTCTACTAATAAGTAATCAAATATATTCTGAACATTAAAAAGAATTGGATCAGAAATAAATTCAACATATAAAAAAATGACCAATGAAAATTGGGCTTTGCTGTGAATTATACCCCTGAAACCTCAAAATTGCCAGGGAAGTGCTATCAAAAAGTGAACTTTAAAAAAAGTTAGTTTTGTGGATCTTTATTCTACAGCATAGACGGAGACTTATCGTCTCCATTATGAGGTCAATAATCAAAGCTCATTTGATATTCATAAGTACACAACACCCACTCGTCCCTCCCATGCTGGAGCATCAAGAATAAAATGGGTTCGTGTTGGAGTTTGAACTCTCACAGCTCTATAGCCACTTTACTATTAAAGCAACTGGAACTTCTTTGCAATTCAATTCCATATCAAATCTCTCCCTTCATTTTTTTTTCATTGAAACTGAATACAACTAGGAAGTGGACTGCTTAAATTACACAGAGCATGCAAATTTTCTGTGACGATGAAATTCAATACAGAATTATTAATGTACCAAGTAACTTTGAAGGTGGTGGCAAAAAACAAACCTATTAAACTAGAACACTTTGTTTCTGTGTTTCAGCAATGCTTTGAGCTGAAGAAACTCTCTCGAGAGATGTTCATATGTTCAATTGAAATATTTCATTATCAAATAAACGTACATGTAGCAGAAAGAAACATGCAATCGATACATAAATGCGAGTTTCAATCTACAAATTGAGGTCACAGTAATCAAAGCTCATTTGATATTCATAAGTACTTAACGCCAACTCGTCCCTCCCACGCTTGAATATCAAGAACAGAATGGGTTCGTGTGGGGAGTAACCTTGAGTCTGAACTCTTAAAGGTGCACCTGTAAAGTGTCAGATATTGCCCAAAATGACATTTGAGACTTCAATCCTGTACCAAAATCATTGTAAGATATGTCCGAATGATGTGTGAAAGTTTCATTGAAAAAGAATACTGCTTTCCTGGTTAAAAAAGCGAAAATATGCGTCAGCTTTTACAACGGACATTTATGTGGTTTATGACCGTCAATTAACGTTTTTTTTTTAAATTTTTTTAAATTTATTTACCAATTGAAAACATTTACAATATATAATACAAAGATTTCGCAAAATTAAATCTTCTTGGTAAAAAAGGAACTAGTTATAGCACAAAATGCTAGTTGGTCTAGCCCTTATAAAAATATGCATTAAAATAGTATTGGAATTATAAGCACAATAGACAACGCAGTTGTCACATAGACATAAAGTACGTGCTCATACAAAATACAGAATCAAGAATGCCGAACATAATGTATATACAAATGGAAAAGAATCATTTAGAATCTAACAAATAACCTTTCAACAATTTACGAATGGTAGATATCGTCATACTAAAGGGGCATTTGAAAAAAATCTAACCCTATTTTATTCTTCTCTTACCATAAGCTAAACAACACGGTAGAAGAGAAACGAGGAAGCTCCAAGTAATTTTTGTGGAGTTAAACACTTTACAGGCATCCCTTTAACATAACAACCCTGGCCACATTATTCAGCAAATCAATTCTTTCCCCTCAAAGTGTCTAGTATGCATACTGAATCTTCTTTGTAAGTGGATTGCAGATCAATTTGATCTGATATATTTCCCCCATCAAAACTGAATTAAATTTGCAGGTGCGCTGCTTAGTAGACAATAGAATGCATATTTTCTGTGACAATGAAACTTGATACATAATCATTAATGTACCAAGTAACATCGTAGGTGCAAGAAATGATTTAAAAAACCTAAACAAGAAGGCCTTTCTTATCTTTCAGAAATGCTTTGGGTTAAGAAAACTCTCAGAGAACATGTTCAGGTTCAGACTAAATATCATTCTTTTTTTTATACATATATGCTGGAGAAAAAAGTGAATGAGAGAAGTATTCTTCCACAGTATGATGTCAATAGTTGAAGCTCATTTGATATTCATAAGTACTTAACACCCTTCGTCCCTCCTACGCATGAATATCAAGAATAGAATGGGTTCGTGTGCTGAGTTTGAACTCTCTCACAACTCTGGCAACCTTAAAACAGCCAAAACTGCTGTGCAATAGAACTGCAGAACCAAAATCATGCCAATTTTAAGTACAAGGCTTTATGTTCAAACTAAGTATTATATTTCATTACTAGATTAATGTAGCAGGGGGGGGGGGAATGTAATCATAGCATTGATCTTCCACAGTCTAAGGTAAATATAACTAAAGCTCATATGATATTCATAAGTACTTAACACCCTTCATCCCTCCTACGCATGAATATCAAGAATAGAATGGCTTCGTGTGCGAATTTGAACTCTCTCAAAGCTCTAGCCACCTTACTATTAAAGCGACTGAACCTGCTTTGCAATTCAATTGCAAATTGAACAATGAAACCTGATACATAAGTTTTAATGCACCAAGTAACTTTTCAAGCGCTAGAAAAAAACAAGCAAATATAAAATAGAAAATATCACTAGCGATATTATTTTCGATAGAAAGCTTTGTTTCTATGTTTCAGCAATGATTTGGGTTACAGAAACCCCAGAGGTTCGTGGGTTCGTGTGCTAACTCTCTCACAGCTCTAGCCACCTTAATATTAAAGCAACTGAACCTGCTTTGCAATTCAATTGCAAATTGAACAATGAAACCTGATACATAAGTTTTTAATGCACCAAGTAACTTTTCAAGTGCTAGAAAAAAACAAGCAAATATAAAATAGAAAGCTTTGTTTCTATGTTTCAGCAATGATTTGGGTTACAGAAACCCCAGAGGTGTTCAAGTTAAACATACTTTTACTCAATAATCTGATTAAATTATCAAAATCATGTAGTGGTTACATAAATGAGAGTAGTACCTTTATATAGTTAATATTTTAATATTCAAAGCTCATATGATATTCATAAGTACTTAACGCCCTCTCGTCCCTCCTACGCATGAATATCAAGAATAGAATGGGTTCGTGTGCAAGTTTGAACTCTCTCACAGCTCTAGCCACCTTACTATGAAAGCCAAACGACAGTACTGGGAAACGCCCCACACACAAAACATGAAAAATATGCTTTCATCTCACCTACACGTGAAAGAATATAGTATCATAGCTTAGATGTAAATATAAAGATTTGGACAAAAAATGCTTTGAAATTGAGTATTTGAGCATTTATTAGTTCCAAAATAAAACGAACGTTGTCAAAGTCTGATTTAACTGCATGCCGAATTGTGTATAGGCTACGTGCAAATAGACCGTGCGATATGCATGCTTGTTGATATCTCCAGCCCAGTGCTAGCGACGCAGAAAGGTGCGAACGGGCGGTGGATTTATAGCCAAATTTCACGGGTGGCCATTGGATTTCTTCCGATATTTCTACATTAAATGATACTAAGGTTTGTATTCTACCACACCACCAGCTCTTTAAAAAAAATACTTATTCAACAATATTGATTAATTAGTTTGGCCAATATAGATGTTTTCGGTAACTTTTCCCCAAACTGTTATTTGGCTTTAAAACAGCTGAAACTGCTGTGCAATGGAATTGCAGAAACAGAATCATGCCAACCTAAAGTAGAAGGCTTCATGACTTCATATTCAAACTAAGTATTATATTTCATTACTAAATTAATGTAGCAGAAAAAAATGTTATGATAACATTGAAGGTGCATATAACTAATTCCGGTGGTCACGGCCTCTGAGACGGGGACAGGACGGTTCCAAGGATTTTTTCTTTACCTAACAGCACTAAATATAACTAAAGCTCATTTGATATTCATAAGTATGTAACACCCACTCGTCCCTCCCACGCTTGTATATCAAGAATAGAACATCCGGTGTGGTCGACCTCTTATATAGCCCTGGCCACCATACCATAGAACAAATCAAATCTTTCCCCCTGATACTGAATCGATCTGCTTTTGCAAGTGAATTGCAGATCAATTATTCTACCTCAAAATGTGTTTTTGTATGTACCCCAGTAATTTAAGATTGTCCTGAATATGTTAAAGATGTGTAGTTCAGGGGGGTGTTTCACAAAGATCCTAAGCTGAACTTAGCACTAAGTTGGACTTAAATATTATGGAAAGCCATTTGTAGCCTTGGAATAACATTATATTCAATGCAAAAATGCAAGTATTTTAGACTCTCATACATTTTACATGAAGATCATGAAATCTCCTTGATAATAGAAAAATCATAGTGATTTGATACAACATTTTAGGCCTTTTAAAATAAATTTTACAAAATTGTTTCATAGAAACTAACAGCTTTCCATAGTTACTAAGTCCAACTTAGAGTTAAGTTTAACTTAGGATCTTTGTGAAACACCCCCCTGGCCACCTTGCTATACAAAAATATCACATCTTTCCCCTTGAGGTATGCCCACTGCTACTGGATCTGCTTTTGCTAGTGAATTGCAGATCAATTATTCTACCTCAAAATGTATTTTTGTATATAACCCAGTAATATGAGACAGTCCTGAACAGGTTTAAGATGTATGGTTCCGGCTATCTTACTAAACAAATCAAATCTTCCCCCCTCAAAATGTCCATTGATATTGAATCTGCTTTGCTAGTGAATTGCAGATCAATTATTCTACCTCAAAATGTATTTTTGTATATCCCTGTGAGATACTGTAGTCCTGATCAGGTTTTAAGATGTATGGTTCCGGCCATCTTACTAAACAAATCAATTCTTCCAAATTGCAGATCGATTATTTCCTGTCAATTTGTATGGAACACCTTTTTCATAAATCCCAACCCAAGTATTTTGAGACAAGTCTGGAATGAGTTAATTAGATGAACAGCCATGACCACCGGTGGTTATTAAACAAATTAAATCTTTCTCTTCCAAGTGGCCGGTGATACTGAATTTGTTTTGCAAGTAAATTGTAGATCAATTCTTCCCCCTCAATTTCCGTTCCATTTAAACCAAATCCAAGTGGACTGTTTTAATGACACACTTTATGCACATTTTTTTCAACAATGAAACAGAATGTTAAATACAAAAAAATGCCAATGTACCAAGTAACTTTGTAGCTGCAGGAGAAACCAAACTTATCTAGAAAGTTTGTTTTTATCTTTCAGCAATGCTTTGATTCGACTTTAACTGTTCATTTTTATGCAAGGAGATATTCTTTTTCAATGCATCAATAATGCATGAGATTGTGTAATATTTAGAAGTGCGTGCAGTTTTCCAAGGACAGAGTCTAACAAGGTTCAAACAGCATGATGCAGCTAGTTTTGATAGAGGATATTTTATGCATGACTTCAACATTCATTGAGATGAATATGACCCTGGGATATGTAGATAAGCCTAGCTTGCGTATACATGTAAGTTTTCATTAATAAATTGATCATACTGTTGCAACTTGAAAACAAAAAAAAACCCAAAACCTCCTCAGCATGTGATCTTTAGGGATCTAAATTGTTTTTCAACGCATGAATAATGTATAAGATTGTGTAACATTTAGAAGTGCGTGCAGTTTTCCAAGGACAGAGTCTGATAAGTTTCAAAGCTCAAACAGAGCATGATGCAGCCAGTTTTGATAGATGATATTTTATGCATGACTTCAACGTCCATTGGAATGATATGACCCTGGATTAAATGCAGATAAGCCTAGCTGGCATGCAAGTATTGTATAATGATTCTATTTTTGCAACTAAAAACAAAAAAGGAGACTTCCTCATTATGTGATCTACAGCAGGTAGCTTTTGTTTTTCAATGCATCAATAATGCATAAGATTGTGTAATATTTAGAAGTGGGTGCAGTATTTCAAGGACAGACTCTGATAAGTTTCAAAGTTCAAACAGAGCATGATGCAGCTAGTTTTGATAGATAATATCGTGGGTTGAGAAAGAAAAAGGGCATTAATTCACTTGTATTACTTCAGAGAGAATCACGTTTGAAGTTTAGCATTGCTGGTTAGCATCGCTAAGCTCATGTTATTAATATCTCAAAATAGAAATGATCGTTATAAACATTAGGCATCACATCTATAGATAAACATGATATAAATAAGGTCCGATCTATACTCAGATGGCATGGGCGTAGACATGTCATTGATACCATTCAAATGGGGGGATGATCTATTCATTCATCCCCCCTGATGAATAGATATTACGTTAGTCGCTACGCCCGTGTCAGATGGTATGGATATTATCTGTATTTAAACAAGAACTGACTTAACGCCCTTATCTCTCTCGTCCAACGATATTTTATGCATGACTTCAATGTCCATTGGGGTGATATGTCGCTGGATATGCAGAAAAGTGTAACCGGCGGGTTAGTATTGTTAATGTGTGCTGCATATTATATGTGACCGGCTATAGCAAAACCCTGCACTTGCCGGTAAAAATCAAAATGTAGATTTTCACACCATTAGAAAGGCCTCATCACAAGCTTTCATTTGATGCTTTGTTCTAACTAATTGGTCAATAATTGGCGAAGATATGATTGTTTCAATTTTTACAATCAAAGGTATTTTACACACATTGTGTGAACTTAAAATGCCCATTTCTTCATAACATGAATAACCGACAAGTGCCAGGTTTTGCTATAGCCGGTAACATATAATGCATTACTCCCATCCATATGATATTTATTGATAAGTTTTGAAGAATTCTTATTCAAGAACAAATGTATGAAAAATAACAACATGGTTAAAGGCTCTTTGTAGCTCAGGGGTAAAGTATATGTCCTGAGGTCCTTGGTTCGTTTTCCACACATTTTCTTTGCTAATTTAAATTATTGTATCCATTGTTTAGTATAATAAACATAATTAAACATACGATTGGTATTAAAACATACAAATGGGAGTTGTTAAAAAAATTACACATTTGTAAGTGCATTCAAATAAGTAGACTTACGCCTTCTGGGAATGAAACAAACGCTATAATTCAAAATACTGGTTAAAACATAATGCTTCTATGCTATCTATCTAATATAGATGTGAACATGTTGAAGAGTTTTATTGCAAAAAAAAAATTCTCCTTTTTTTTTCAATACATGAAAGATGTGATAAACTTGCTTAATAGACTGCTAAACATAATGCTGGTCACACATAAAACGTATTGTCCTATTTTATCTTAAAAATACAGATGTGAACATGCCCAAGAGTTTTTATTGAAATCTCTATTTCTGTCAATTTGAGATGTTTGTAATGAAATCTTCTGCAAAATATGGGTTGTGTATAACCCATTCCCTTTGTGAATTGTAAAATCTTCATAGAGTTAATACAGAACTCACCATCAGGCTCCCATAGGCAATGTAGTCCAGTCAATATATGGTCTTGACCTCGGCAAAATTGCAACACGGGATTTTTTTTCGGAATTCTGTTCAGGAAACTCCCCTTAACAACCAAAAAAAAGTCCCAAGAAATCGAAGTTGCGGAAAGTGGTTTAATTTGCATAATATGCAAATTAGGTATTGTTTGAATGTAAAAATATTAAATTAATTGTTTAAAAATATTTATATACTATATTGACGCCAGAAAAGTATGGCAACCCAATATTAGGATCATAAAGTACACGATGAACGCATACCCGTACTATTAATTACTACATAATTTGCATAATATGCAAATTAGGTATTGTTTGAATGTAAAAATATTCAATTAATTGTTTTAAAATATTTATAACCTATATTGACGCCAGAAAAGTATGGCAACCCAATATTAGGATCATAAAGTACACGATGAACGCATACCCGTACTCGGTAATTACTACATAATTTGCATAATATGCAAATTAGGTTTCCCCCCAAAATCAAATATTCCATATTGTTGAACAAATAGACTTGATCGAGTGGATGCAAATGATAAAGCTTTTATGTTTTTAAGGTCAGATATGAAACAGGTTAGGGTGACACGCAATCGAAACATTAGCATCATAAGTACTTTGCATATTATGCAAATGAGCTATAGTTTGATTGTATCAATATGAAGTTCTGTATTGTTTAAAAACTAGATGCACTTTCATAGCCAGAAGAGTGTGCACATCTTGTATCAAAAGCCAATATACCATAAGACACGGTGACACGTATATCAGTTCAACATAATTTGCATATAATTTGCATAATATGAAAATTAATGTCCACAAAATGGTAAAATATTGCACATTTCTTTTCAAAAAACGGACTTGATTGAGTGAATACAAACGATAAAACCTACATTTTTCAGGTCAGTAGTAGCAAGTATTTTTGTTAGACATCCTACCAAAACAGTAGGCCTGTAATTAAAATGCTTTGCATTATGCAAATGAGCTATTGAAACGGTTACTGATAATTTTAGTTTCGATGTAACTTTGCATTTACAAATTAATGAAAACTATAGGCTACAGAATGGTAATCAATTTGTACCAAGTTCAACGAACACATCTATGGACTCATCAATCGTGATAGATGATACATAAATTGGGGATATTATTCCTATTATTAGTATTTATCTGCATATAGATTCCCATGTTTCATTGGTACAACAAAATTTCAATGAAGATTTGCATTTAGAAACATAACAGGTCAAACTGTTATAGTTATGTATACAGTTTTCACAGTAAAGACATAACTGCTCATATGATATCGAGAAATAATAATAGCGTAACTTGCTTTGAACAATGCAAATAATTTAGCCTTTTTTATATTATAACATTCTAGGTTTTAAAACTGTTGAACAAAAGCGTATACTGGTATAACAGCAGAGATTTTCTTTCAAATTTCAGCAAACATAATGGCATGTTGTCCGTACAAGTCAATTGCATCATTGCATGCTAACATGAAAGTCGACAGCGAGAATGATGGTCATTTTAAGCCCGGGGGGCCAGACATCTTGATATTGCTGTACACACGCGCGACCAAAAAAACGCGTAAAAAGGGTCCTTTTTGGTGTCACTGCTGCCAGAGTGCCGCGATTTTTGGTCATCGAAAGGAATACCACTGCAGGTTGCATTATGGGATATTTGGGAATTACATAAACCAATCACAGAGCAGTTCATACGCGTCGTCACCAGATCGAGGTCAATAAAACAAGTTCATATGCATACGTCACCATAGATCCCATTGTTCTCAAGCGTGATACAATCTAGGACAGTGCGCAGGAAAATAGGCGCGATAGTCTACGCGCACTTCATAGCATGATGATTGGTCAAGTCTATCTAGGTCACGACGCGATGACGTCTAGTGGTATTCCTTTTGTGATTCAAAAATCGGTTCACTCCGCCATTTTGCCAATGTACAAAGTCTATTGGACACGTGACTTGCGCGCTTTAAGTGAGCCTTCTAGTTATAAACGGGTTGGTTTGTTTATTCATACTTCTATGCCTTTTTGCCGATCATGACGCGTCACGCGCGTGACGCGTTTCGGGTGTCAAAAAGGCCAAAATCAGAAAAAAGGGTATGTTTGTGGAGTTAAACAAATCCCGGGGGGGGGGGGGGGGGGGGGGGGGTCTGTCCTCATAGAAAGGGGGGTATCATGCGTGACCAAGGACTTGCCAAAAGCACCCTATAAGCGAGTATTTGCGTGGTGCAAAAAATACACCCTAAGTAAGTGTGATTATCGGTTATTTGATACCCTAAGCAAGTAATCATTTTTTTGTAAACCCCTAAGCAAGTATTTTTGATACCCTAAGCAAGTAATCAATTTTTGGTAACCCCCTAAGCAAGTTATAACTATTTTTGATACCCTAAGCAAGTAATCAAATTTGTGTAAACCCCTAAGCAAGTCATAACTATATTTGAAACCCTAAGCAAGTAAATTTTTTTTTGTAAACCCCTATTTAAAGCAAGTGATAACTATTTTTGATACCCTAAGCAAGTAAGCTGAGTTTTTGAGACCCTAAACGAGATATTTATCAGCCTTTTTTCCTGATACCCTTTTTCCTGATTTTGGGTGATTTTGAGACCCTATTCGAGATACTCGAGTATCTCGCCTGATCGTAAAAAAAACACCCTAATTACTTGTTTTCTTGGTCACGCATGATACCCCCCTTTCAATGAGGACAGACCCCCCCCCCCCCCCCCCCCCCCCCCGGGAAACAAATACGCGTTTAGGGTATCTTTTTCTCCAAACTTGTTTAATTGAGAGCAATTGACGTAGACCTAGTTTAGGGGTATGTTTTAGGGGTTATACTTGTTTTGGGGGCAAAATTGTCAAAAAAGTACGCGAAAATACTTGAATAGGGTATAAATTTGACCAATGGATACAACTTGTTTAGGGTGGGTTTGAAAAAACCTGTGGTCGCGCGTGTGTACAGCAATATAGTTGAGTGGGCCCCCCGGGATTTTAAGATTGTTTCCCTTTATCTGAGGAACAGGAATTGAACTGAAAAGATACAACAAACTATCTAGTTTAAAAACGTAAATGTTTTTTTTTTTTCAAATCGTATAGTGCAGTAAAATTGAAGGATTCACAGGTTTTCACCCGACAGGGGCCGCGACGAGAACGCTCCTTCATTGGCCCCCCAAAATAATAAAAACAGAAATAAACAGAAATGACCAGAAATGTTAAAATATTTCTCAAAAATATAACTATGTAACATTATCCTCTTGTCATTTTATAAAGACAACTCAAATCTGCTTACCACATGTTTTGAAATGATGTGATAATGATTTCACATGTGAAAATATACTCCGGAACGTACTTTCATTCTGGTAAATGTTCTTGTTCTTTAGAAAAACACAATCCTTAGTTCGTTATATATAGTTAGGACATGTCGCCCTGGTTACATATGTTATGCACAAGTTTTCTTTTTTGTTGTAATTATACCGAACTTACTTCAGAATCATATTTGTATACATTAATCCTGCTTAGGATAAGTTTGTTATATCATAACCTAAGAACATGTTTAGCGACTTATTATTTGTTTCTAACGTAGATGTTGCACTCACACATGCATTTTTTTTTTTTTTTTTATCAAAATATATTATAAATCAAACTTGAAATCGGTAAATTATAATCCTTGCTTTCTCCAGGACTGATTCATACATATTTCTCTAAATAGAATATATCATCTTGCTTTCAAATAAAGTGTTATGATGAATAGGACATTGTCCTGCTGTCCATAATAATAATGAATTTATATAGCGCATTTTCCATATAGAATGTTCAAATGCGCTTGTTATTATGATTAATGAGTGTGTCTACTTTTAATCGTATTCAATATACATGCATTTGTTTTAACAGGCTTCATTTTTGTCAAGTTTAATGTGTACAAATGAGTTGACCATATCTCTTTGTGACATCTACATTTCACTTAGTCATCATTCATATTCTATTGATAATGCTGATATGTTATTATTTTGAAACCACTGTCCATGTCCTCTTCATCGCTTTGTTGATGTGTCACTTATTCAAACTTTACTAAGTTTATCGTGTAAGTTTTTGTCAAAGTATATGTTTCCCTTGTAAAAAATAAGCTATGAAAGGTTTATTTAGTATAATTTTGAAATATATCATTTATACAACATCTTGTGTGAGATGTCCAGTCTTGTGAATTAGCACAATTGTACATGACGGTTAACGTAACTGTATTATAATTTTATGTGCATGTTATCCTTATATATACATAAATACATTTGTTTGTCCTTGTTTCATCAACAAATATCTAATCAATGTGATTTTGACAATAATCAAATTACAGTGCGTATGTCTTCCTGCTCCACATGATCAAAATTTCAGTTGTCGTCCATCAATAGAAATCTTTGGTGCTAAATAAGTAATCGACATTTTGACATTGACATCAAAGAAACTTAAATCCTGGATACCGTACTTTTCAAACTCTGGCTTAAGAATTTGCATTATAAGTTATGGGTCAAGATCAATCGTAAGTCAATGTAGATGAACCTTCAAGGTGATGACCTACTTTTGGCAGGGTTTGATAATAGATGCATTATATGCAAATTGCATCACAATGGATGGATTGCCTTGCTCAAATTGGGTGCCATAAACTTTGTCATTACCTTGACAATAGAGGCTTTATCATTTGCATTCACTCAATAAACATAAAGTCTGTATTTGTTTTCAGAATATGAAATATCTACATCATAGGGCATCTTAAATTTGGTTAGTATGCTCCCATGGGAGTTGAGATGGTGCACACGATAGGTATGCGGGTTTGAACTGTACCTGATGACCAATTGCAATAACGCGCCTCTGAATAGGGCACCCAGATTCATGGCGCTCTATAAATTCTATATTGATATTATTATTATTATTATTGTTATTTTTATCTGTCTTTTGTGGATCTTAATTTGCATAAGTATGCAAATAATAATGGTACTATTAGTACTGATATATACCCAGGGAGCAAAGGGAGTTTTACAGACATGGAATGTTATAAAAGGTTGGGGCCCAGAATTGTCTTCTAGGACCTTGTAGAAGCACAACCTAGGTGGACAACCTCGCGAACTAGCTACTGGAAGGCCATGTAACACATATGAAGGATTTTACCCCTACTTTACTTTACAAGCGCCTTTAATCCTTAGGGTTTATGAATGCCCTACTCTGGTATTTTCACGATTACACCCAAACGCATGCTGCTATCATCACATTTCTTCGAACATGTCTTTCATAGATAGGTGTGCATCTTTTGATACCAAATTTTGCCTTTTTACTTCGATGGTTTGTAAGTCACGTGTCTGTATATGTCACGTGTCAGACATATAATATGACATTTCACATACGCTTATGGACAAAAATTCGTGGAAATTGTGCAGCTTATAGAATGACAGAAATATTTATCTGTAAAACCCTATACATGTTATGATGGCATTATGATGAAAAACAATACACTGGCAAAACAAATGATAAAACAATACAAAACAAAATAATTTGAAACAAAGAAATACATAATAATTATAATTGTAATACTTATGATGATAATAAGGTTGATGTTATGAAATAGCGAACGGTCCGTGTTTTGACGATAGCGATGCATCATTATTATTACCCCCAGTCATTAGATACATATTGCAATCAATCCAGCACACCATGGGCGTAGCATTGCTACCTATTCATCAGGGGGGGTGATCTATTCATTCATCCCCCCTGATGAATAGGTATTACGTACCCTGATAGCAGACACTGGTAAAAATTACGTCAAATTTACGTCATTTTACGTCGGGTACGTCGTCTTAACGACGTCTTAAATTAACGTCAAAAAGTGAAGATTTTGCACCCGCGTTTACCGTGATATCGACGTCATATTTTGACGTGATATTGACGTATTTTTTTCCGAAAAGGCGTCTTTATGACGTCTTTAAGTCGTCAATTTGTACCATTAATTACGTTATTAAGACGACATAAAGACGTCGTATTGGTCAAAATAAGACGTGATTTTTACGTCTGGATTTGACGTGATTTTTACCTTGTGTACGTCGTCTTTAAGCCGTCGTAAATTAACGTCAAAAAGTGAAGATTTTGCACCCGCGTTTACCGTGATATCGACGTCATATTTTGACGTGATATTGACGTATTTTTTCCGAAAAGGCGTCTTTATGACGTCTTTAAGTCGTCAATTTGTACCATTAATTACGTTATTAAGACGACATAAAGACGTCTTATTGGTCAATATAAGACGTGATTTTTACGTATTGATTTGACGTGATTTTCAAGTCGTGTACGTCGTCTTAAAGACGTCATAAATTCACGTCAAAAAATGAAGATTTTGCACCCGCGTTTCACGACATATAGACGTCATATTTTGACGTGCTTACGACGTCTTTTTATGACGAAAAGACGTCGTCTTTTTATGACGAAAAGACGTCGTATTGACGTCATATTTTGAAGCGATTTTTACATTATTAAAAATTAAATAATTGAGATGGTTATGTCTTGTAGTATATTCCACAGTCAACAGTTTTATAACATATAACATGTAACACATAATCCTATCCTATTCCTAAATCCTAAACCTATCCTATCCTATAACCTACGTCTAACACCTTACTGATAAGTTGTCGTATAGGTTCCGTATATATATGCCGCTTCTTAGTTTGTGAGATTTAAATGGTTAGTATTGACTGTTTAGTATTTCAAAGAGTTGATGCCTAAATAATTAATTTGCAAATCATGTTGAAAATATTAAAAACAGGTTGGTATTTATATTAGTTTTAATATCTGCAAAAACAAGATCATAATAACAATGTTTTCAATGTAAATAGTTATAAAAATTGGAATTTTACTTTGCACTCTAATGCGATTGTTTATAATCGATCATGAATGAATCCTGTATCCATTAGACCTGAAGACATTAGTCATAAGTCCTACTGTATTTTCTTTTGTTATTCATGTTCTAAAAGGTTTCTTTAGAAAATTTAGCAATATTACCACCTTGGGATCATTGGGTTATTTCCACTTTGATACGATCGTTTATAATCGATCATTAATTATTCCTGTAGGCGATCCTATTATGTTGTAGACGTTCATAAGTCCAATATTTGTTTGTTTGTTTTTACTCATGTTCTAAATGGATTCTTTAGGAAATCTAGCAATATTACCACCCTGGCATCATTGGGTTATTTCCACATTGATACTATCGTTTATAATCGATGATGAATTATTCCTGTAGGCGATAATAGGTTGTAGACAGTCCAATATTTGTTTGTTTTTTCTCATGTGCTTAAAGGTTTCTTTAGATAATTTAGCAATGTTACCTTGGCAACATTGAAAATTTGTTGTAGAATTAGCATTATACAGATAATCAGCTAAATTGCATATTTGTTTTATTAGGTCAGAGGCAGGCGCGCCGGAAGCAGTTTTGGATTGGGGGGGGGGCAAAACCCCAAGGGGGCTCACAATTTTGGTGTGTATAGGGGCTCATGCCCAACCACACTCTGGGTTGCCAAGTTTGAGCCAGAGGTGAGAGTGAGACATTGCGAGGGAGCGAAGCGACTGAGCGGGGGGAGGGTGTGGGAGGGGGGTGTCCCCCCTCCCACGGTAGGGAGTTTTTGCATTTTTGGACTTGAAATTGTGCAATCTGATGCATACCTAGATAGGAAATTCGGCTGTATTTGGGAAAGCGTGATATGATTTGATCGACCAGAAAGTTTTAATATATTTTTCACGTAGAAAACAAATAATTGACACACTAATAAATATGTACCCCAAAACACACACACACAACACAACATAAACCATAATTATGCAACATTATGTATGATCCAACAACACACTGCCAATAATGAGTCCCGATGGAGCGAAACGCTTGAGGGCTGGGGCAGGGAGGGAGGGGGAGGGTTTGGGAGGGGGTATCCCCCTCGGTAAGAAAGATTTTGCATTTATGAATTTTTTGAAATTGTGCAATCTGGTGCATACCTAGATAGGAAATTCGGGCTTAAGATTAACTGCATCTGGGAAAGCGTGTTATGATTTGATATATTTTTCACGAAGAAAGCAAATAATTGACGCACTAATAAATATGCACCACTCCCACATAAATATTGTATTTAGTGTCATACACAGTTCCAACATAAACCATATATGGCTTATGTATGATCCAACAACATGGCCTACAGCCAATAATGAATCCCTGATAGCAAACACTGGTAAAAATGACGTCAAATTTACGTCGTTTTTCGTCGTGCACGTCGTCTTAAAGACGTCTTAAATTCACGTCAAAAAGTGAAGATTTTGCACCCGCGTTTACCGTCATATAGACGTCATATTTTGACGTGAAAATGACGTATTTTTTCCGAAAAGGCGTCTTTACGACGTCTTGAAGACGTCAATTTGTACCATAAATTACGCCATTTAGACGACATAAAGACGTCTTATTGGTCAATATAAGACGTGATTTTTACGTCTGGATTTGACGTCATTTCCACGATATGTACGTCGTCTTTAAGACGTCGTAAATTCACGTCAAAAAGTGAAGATTTTGCACCCGCGTTTACCGTCATATAGACGTCATATTTTGACGTGATAATGACGTATTTTTCCCCGAAAAGGCGTCTTTACAACGTCTTTAAGACGTCAATTTGTACCATAAATTACGCCATTCAGACGACATAAAGACGTCTTATTGGTCAATATAAGACGTGCTTTTTACGTCTGGATTTGACGTCATTTCCACCTTGTGTACGTCGTCTTTAAGACGTCGTAAATTCACGTCAAAAAGTGAAGATTTTGCACCCGCGTTTACCGTGATATAGACGTCATATTTTGACGTGATAATGACGTATTTTTATCCGAAAAGGCGTCTTTATGACGTCTTTAAGTCGTCAATTTGTTCCATTAATTACGTTATTAAGACGACATAAAGACGTCTTATTGGTCAATATAAGACGTGCTTTTTACGTCTGGATTTGACGTCATTTCCACCTTGTGTACGTCGTCTTTAAGACGTCGTAAATTCACGTCAAAAAGTGAAGATTTTGCACCCGCGTTTACCGTGATATAGACGTCATATTTTGACGTGATAATGACATATTTTTATCCGAAAAGGCGTCTTGAAGACGTCAATTTGTACCATAAATTACGCCATTTAGACGACATAAAGACGTCTTATTGCGTCATAAAAAGGTCGTCCATACGCCAAAAATAATTGTTTAAATGTCTTTGAAAGACGTCATAATCACGTTGTAATAACGTCGTCTATACGACAAAAAATAATTGGAAAAAATGTTTTTTAAAAGACGTCACAATGACGTAATGAGGTCGTTCATACGACAAAAAATGATGGCAAAAACTAGTCTTGTAAAGACGTCATAATGACGTCTTAATATTGTCGTGCGTACGACACAAACCTTAATGGCAAAAATGGTCCTTTCAAAGACATTATAAAGACGTCATTATAAAGCCTTTTATACTACAAAATAAATACTTAAAAATTATCTTTTAATGACGTGATAATGACGTCGTTTTTACATTCTTAATATGACGAAAAAGCATTGGAAAAATGGTCTTTGAAAGACGTCACAATGACGTTGTAAAAAGGTCGTCCATACGACATTAAATGATGGCAAAAACTAGTCTTGAAAACACATCATAATGACGTCATATTAACGTCGTCGTACGACACTAACCATAATGGCAAAAATAGTCTTTAAAAGTAATCATGAAGACGTCAATTTTAAGACTTTTTTATGACAAAATAAATAGTGAAAAAATGGTCTTTGAAAGACGTCAACATGACGTAGTAAAAAGTTCGTCCATACGACAAAAAATGATGGCAAAAAAACTAGTCTTGAAAAGACTTCAAAATGACGTCATAAAGTGATCGTCCATACGACAAAAAATGATGGCAAACAATAGTCTTGAAAAGACGTCAAAATGACGTCTTAATAATGTTGTCCGTAGGACACAAACCTTAATTGTAAAAATGGACTTTCAAAGACATCATAAAGACGTCGTTATAACGTATTTTATACTACAAAATAAATACTTAAAAATAATCTTTTAATGACGTGATAATGACGTCGTTTTTACATCCTTAATATGACGAAAAAGCATTGGAAAAAATGGTCTTTGAAAGACGTCACAATGACGTTGTAAAAAGGTCGTCCATACGACAATAAATGATGGCAAAAACTAGTCTTGAAATCACATCATAATGACGTCGTATTAACGTCGTCGTACAACACTAACCATAATGGCAAAAATAGTCTTTAAAAGACATCATCAAGACGTCAATTTTTAGACGTTTTTATGACAAAATAAATAGTGAAAAAAATGGTCTTTGAAAGACGTCAAAATGACGTAGTAAAAAGGTCGTCCATACGACAAAAAAATGATGGCAAAAAACTAGTCTTGAAAAGACTTCAAAATGACGTCGTAAAGTGGTCGTCCATACGACAAAAAATGATGGCAAAATAGTCTTTCAAAGACATCATAAAGAGGTCGTTGTTACGTCTTCTATACGACAAAAATAAATACTGAAAAAGTGATCTTTAAATGACGTAATATTAACGTAATTTTTACGTCCTTCCATACAACAAAAAACAATTGGAATATGGTCTTTGAAATACGTCACATTAACGTCGTAAAAAGGGCGTCCATACGACAAAAAATGATGGCAAAAAATTGGTCTTGAAAAGACGTCAAACTTACGTCTTTATAGCGTTATTGATACGACATAAACCCGTATGGCAAAAATGGTCTTTAAACGACATTATAAAGACGTCGTTATCATGTCTTCTATACGACAATAATACATTCTTAAAAATGGTCTTTGAACGACGTTATAATGACATCGTTTTTACGTCTTTCCTACGACAAAAATAAATAGTGGAAAAATGGTCGTTTAAAGATGTTATAATGACGTCAATTTTACGTCTTTTATACGACATAAGTCATCATGTCAAAAATGGTCTTTAAAATACGTCATAATGACGTCGTATTCTGATCGTTTGTACGACATATGACGTGTTTACCAGTTTACGACCAAATTAAGACGTCATAAAGACGTCAGTCTGCTATCAGGGTAAGTATCTACGCCCATGCAGCACACAGAGTGAACATTTCCACTCACATGGGAGTTCAAGGGATGAAGATCAAAAAAGAGGGACAAAACTACAAAGTGTCCAATCAAACCTCAATTATCAGGCTACATTATCACAGATGCCAATACGACATATTATAATTAAATTGGTGTGAAATACCCTATACTATAAGTGTGGATATGCTGATGTAAACTTAAGCATTTGTATGAATGATATCCCTCTAAACTAAACGTCATTTACGATCATATACATTTATGTAAAGTACATCATCCGCTAAGAAGTAACAATGATGTGCTCGATAAAATGGTCCAAATCTAAGATGTCAAATGGCATGACATACAGTCATCTAGTTCTTGAACCATATGTTGTGCAGTTGACAGCTAACACAGGAACTGCCCTGAGCTTCCTGAGTGAGAACAGTATTTGAGTGAACAATGTAATGGTTAATGAGTCCTGGGCCCCGTTGCAGAAAGAGATACAATCGATTGTAAGTTGCAATTAAGCGTAAGTCAGATCACGTGTTCTAGATGCGCAAATCTGATTGGTTGAAACCCATACATTTTCTGACTTACGATCAATCGTAGCTTACAATCGATTGTATCTCTTTCTGCAACGGGGCCCTAGACTGTGCAGTCACCTGATATAACCATAGCTGTTTAAACCATCAACCTGACCAGTTCGAGGATTCAAATCTTTGGAAAGCTGCCATATACAAGCTGTTTAATACTTTAATAGTGATCCATCTTGAAGATCTTATCCCAATAAAGAACATGCTTCTCCATAGCAGTTTACGTCACCATCAATGACAAGAATGCAATGTCACGGATTCAAACAGTATATGTTGTTCATAAAGGGCAATGAAACCCAAGCAAAATGTTGCTTTCATAGTCTTGAATAGATTATGAAGAATAATCTCTGAAAGTTAGAGCATAATCGGGTAAGAAACAAGAAAACTACGGCTCTTTGAAGATGTCCATTTATTCCCATGGGGAACTCAAATTGGCAACGCACAATGAAGTGTGTGGACAACTCCCCATATGTTTTGTACACAAATGTTCCCATTTTTACAGTTTTCTTCATAGTCACATTTTTCCATTCCCCCAATTCATGATATGTTATGTATAAAAGCATTCTACAAAACATATGTTGAACTCGAACGAAGGGTAAACATAAATTTTTAGAAAATTGAACAAAACTGAAATTTTGTGTACAAAATGTATGGGGAGTTGTCCACAACTTTACGAGAGTGCGTTGCCAATTTGAGTCACTTGAAGAAATACATGGCTCTTTTCAAAGAGCCATAGTTTTCTTATTTCTTGACCGATTGTGCTCAAATTTTCAGAGACTATTCATTATATTTAGTGTCTTTTTAGTTCATACAACAATTTGTCTGGATTTCATTGTCCTTTAATGTAAAGTGCTCATTCATGATAAACATATGTGTACTTCTAGTCCAATGAGCACAACATTTATATGAGTCAAATACAAATTATTATTGTGTGGACTTGTTGAAACAATGATGTACCAATATAATCTAAAAGGGTACGATGGCTCAGAAAATGGCCTACAACATTAACACATATCGTAACATTGTTTAAACCAAAGATGTAGAGTAAATCACTATGTTTGTCTTTGGTAGGATTATCATTTTGTTATCATGATTGTTTATTTCCATGCCCATTACTTTGTTTGATTGTATTATCGTGTACATGAATACAAATAATCTTCCGACTAAACAAATTAAGAATAATTCGACTGAGAGTTGAGGTAGTGCTACTGCCTTTGCCGCTTCATTTATTTTCCCGTATCTTTCCCTACACCTACACATAGGAGAAACAATTTGCACTCATTGCTGGCTTCTGTATCAATTCAGTATTAATATTGGCAAAATACATAACACACATACAAAGAGTATATTAGTGCATTTTTGTCAGTAGTATTATTACATTTTTATGAGTAGGAAAATCACTTTATTCAACTGTTTACATTGTAATATATTCTAGGGATCGAGTTACTTTGTTGACAGGTGCAAAAAATAATAAGTGATTAATAAAATGTATATTAGTGTGATATGATATGTCCACATAGTGATGTGTGATAATGTCATGTTAATTGGATGTTTTTTTGCTGAGATATGAACACAAAAGCAAAGTCATATTCACTAACTCATTGCACTTACTGTGTACACGGCATAAATTATCCTGTATACAATTTCACAGAGACACACTTCAATCGTAAATATCTTTTGAACGAAATGGAAATTTGAAAAACCAAAACATGTCCCGTGCTTTTATTGCTAAATGTATATGATATAAGGTATGAGAGAACCACTAGAGTTCCAAGTAAGTTTTGAGGATTTGGACAATGTTACTATTAAGGCCTATTTATATTTATATTTTATTTATATTTGTACTCCATAATCTATATCTATTTTCCCTATTCTACATTTTATATACATTTCATTATCAAGATATGAAATCAAACATGTTTTACCTATGTAATGATTTAGTAAAATCAGATACCAACAATACGCTATTAAGAACTAATATTCTTTTGTTATTGTTTTTAATTTATTATGTTTTATAATGTTTTATAATTATTTAATTTATATCATTTTAAAAACTTTCAAAAATAACATTGAATGCCATTTGAAGAATTCCAAATACAAATTATGTAACGTTTTAAAAAGTCTGAACATTTCAATGAATTTTTGTACATAATTGAACGTACAATTATTTGTTGGTTGTATGGCACGCGGTTTAAAATGAGACGTGACACATTAACCGAAGACATTATGCAGTCAAATCTGGTATCAAAAAATGCACATGGCTCTACAGAACACGGATCTGAAGCAATTTGATGATATCATTATGCTTGCTAGTGTAATTGTGAAAAAAGCAGAGACAAACCTTCATGAACCCTAAGGATTTAAGGCGCTATTGACGTACATTATGGGTTAAATCGTTTGTACGCGTTTTGAGGACTTCCAGTAGCTAGATCGTGAGGTTGTCCACCTAGGTTGTGATCCTAGAAGGTCCTAGAAGACATTTCTGGTGCACAACCTTTTATAACATTCCATGTTTGATATCCTAAAAAAGGGGGTGTTTGCTCCCTGGGTAATATGTGCGTTTTAGTATCTTAGCTTTGGATAAAAGATTCGCAAACTTTTCTAGCTAAAATCATACATCTACATTTCAAACAACTGCAGAACTTCATTGGTCCATTTAAACAATAGCTCATTTGCATATTATGCAAATTGATTTGAAAGTAATGTTTTGATTGTATGTCAAACTTTACCCTTTTTCATATCTGACCTTTAAAAAGATACTTTTTCATTTGCATCCTCTCAATGAAGCCCGATTTGTAAAAAAATATGATTTTTTTTCTTTTTTTGCGAACTTAATTTGCATATTATGCAAATTAAGTAGCTATTATTAGAACGGACGTGCGTTCATCGTGTAGTTTGGGATACCAATATTGGGTTGCCATACTTTTTTGGCGTTAATATAGTATATAAATATTTTTAAACAATTAATTTCATATTTTTACTTTCAAACAATACCTAATTTGCATATTATGCAAATTAAACCATTTTCCGCAACTCCGATTTCTTGGGACTTTTTTTTGGTTGTTAAGGGGAGTTTCCTGAACAGAATTCCGAAAAAAAATCCTGTGTTGCAATTTTGCCGAGGTTACCCCCTTATATATGCTAGATTGACTGGACTAATGGGTTATTGTAACATTTAGCAGAGAGCTATAAGGAAGGTATCTTGACAGTGATGCATAGGTTTGCGCTTGCCTGCCACAGAAACCTCAATTCATCAATTAATGGATGAATGGAAGCGTAATCGTGTGAATAAAACACCATCTCCATTTGTGATTAAAGCTGCTAAAACAGAAACACTTTAAAGACTCTGTCTTTAATGTAACTAGCAGTGAGCCGTAAAGAAGGTATCTTGATGATGATACATTAATTCGCAGTTGCCTGCCACAGAAACCGCCATTCATCAATTAATGCATAGAAGCGTAACCATGTAAAAAACCCACAATATCTCCACTTTTGTCAATTTGAGATGATTGCCATTAAATCTGCTAAAAAAACAACAACACGGGTTGTCTTTAATGTAACTTCCAGTGGGCAGTAAAGAAGGTATCTTGACAATGATGCATCGGTTTGCGCTCGCCTGCCACAGAAACCTCAATTCATCAATTAATGCATGGAAGCGTAACCATGTAAACAACAAAACAAAAACAATATCTCCACTTTTGTCAATTTGAGATGATTGTGTAATATCTGCTAAATAAAGAAAAACATATGGATTGTCTTTAAAGGGGACGTCCGGACGATTTTCAGCAGTTTCCAGGGGAAAGTACAATATTTTAGGAGTCTATAACCTTTTTCCCGATGAGAAAAGACCATCAGAATCATTCACAATCAGTTTTCGAAAAAATAAGGTAATTCTTCTTGTTCGAATCGGCCACGAGCAGCCTCGAGTAGAATCTGTCCCAGGATGCATTGCGCATGACGTAGCAGCCTCACTTTCATCAGCCAGCCCGCGGTCGTCCGGCCGCCCGCCAGCGCAGCACAGGCAGCTGAACCACTGCTGCGCGGCGGCTTTATCTGATCGAATCTCATAAAGCGGTCTGCAAAAATGCAGTGTTTCGCGCTCAAATTCATCTTTTTATACGGCAATAAAATGACAAGTATCGATGCTTTGCTGGATTTATGTAACAATATTTACGGAAATATAGTTACAGAACATTCAGAATTACCTCAGTTTTGAGAAAAATATTACTTTTCCCGAAGTGAAACATTCAAAACTCAAGCGCTTGTTACGCGAGCGAGACTTTCACTAAGCGATTGAAAATAGTAGAAAATCAGATCGTTCGCGAACGTTGCCAAATTCTGGGCTGCGATATCATATAACGTGTAGTATGCGTATCATACACGTAGTCTACCCCATTCGCAAATTGGCAACAAAAGAGCGCTAGGTTCAGTTCATCTGGTCCGAGCGAGTTAGGAAATTATCGGGAGATTATCAGCGCATTTTTTTGCCGTTTTTGCAGGTAATTGTTCGTATTTGTTTTAAAAGCCTTGCAAACATGTAAGTAAAATAAGAGATAGTCTAGAATAGGTGCGATCGTGATAATCTTGCATTTTCGTTCCTTTTCGGCAACTTACAAGGCAGTTGGCGCGCTAGCTAGCTACCTCTCTCGCAGCGCGGGGCCTGCCGAAACTCTGGCAGACCTTCTAGTGCTCACTCCGGCTCGAAATGATCCTCACAGACGACTCGATTCCTGCAATATTTGTACGTTTTGATGTCAAATGTGTCAATTGCAATGTTGGCGAGCCATCTAGCGCACCTTTCCCTCTCATTTGCTGGGTTGGGAATGGCGAAAAAAATCCTTTTCTGGCCATTGCCTGGCTTATTCGAACATCCAAACGCTTGACACATCGGCATTTAGCTAGCGAAGTGAAGCAAAATATAGCAGCCGCTTCCCCGCGGTAGCGCGCGCAAAGTGAGGCTGATACGCCACGCCGTCACGTGATCTTTCTCGCTACCGTACAGAAAGTGAACAGTTACGATTCAAAACTAGTGACACTAAAAATTCGATTGTGACAGGTTTGGAGGGTGTTTTTTATTAAAAGTAGGTAGTTTTGGTCTTTGATTTATGTAGATTATGGTAGAATTTTTTACAAATCGTCCGGACGTCTCCTTTAATGTAACTAGCGGAGAGCTACAAAGAAGGTATCTTGACAATGATGCATAGGTTTGTGCTCCCCTGCCACAGAAACCTCAATTCATCAATTAATGCATAGAAGCGTAACCATGTAAAACAAAAACAAAAAACAATATCTCTACTTTTGTCAATTTGAGATGATTGTGTAATATCTGCTAAAAAAACAAAAACATATGGATTGTCTTTAATGTAACTAGCAGAGAGCTACAAAGAAGGTATCTTGACAATGATGCATCGGTTTGCGCTCGCCTGCCACAGAAACCTCAATTCATCAATTAATGCATGGGAGCGTAATCGTGTGAAAACATTGTTGGTTGCGAGTGTGAGAAGGGCATTAAGCGTAATTATGGCAAAATTGAGTTCGGCATACCATCTTGTAGGAAGCAGCCTTCTCAATGTGATGCTAAATCTTTCAAATAAAATTTCTTAATTTGGGCACAATTGATCAAAAATCAAATAGAACTACATTGGGTTTCTACAATGTATTTTGTCCGTTTAAATATATATGACGTTTCAAGTCATAATGTATCCCAATAGATTTATGAATGAACAGATCTTTCAATAAATAGGGGAAAACCTTTTAAAAACAATTATTCAAAATTGAGCGCCTGTCAGCAAAACTCACTGCGTAAGCGTTTCAAAACATCACGATCCAAAAACGAGGTCTAGTACGCAGCTAAGTGGGAGACAATACAGACTTCATTAACCCATACAGGGCTGGTCCCTTGAAATAATAGAGCTAGGGGTATATTGAGAATGCATGTTAAACCAAAATCAAATAGCATTGAAGAGGTTAATACTAAGGTAGACGGAAGACCTTGACTTTGATGCATGCGTGTGCGCCTGTCAGCAACATCCACAATTCATCAGTGTCAGGGATCAAAGATATATGGTAAAATTTAAATTATTCAGGACTGGTCCCCGAGAAATACTTAACGCTGGAGGCCAATGGAGTATGCGTGTTAAACAAAAAACATATATACATAGTCATGAATGGCTTAATGATAAGGTAGATAAAAGACCTTGAAATTGATGCATACGTGTGCGCCCATCAGCAAAACCCACAATGTATCAACTGATGCAAGGGATTGCAATCCTTTGAAAACATTTGAATCCCAAATGTGATTTTGTTGGAAGCTTGGTGTCGGGGAATCGGTAATGATTGAACTTATTCAGTACTTGTCTTAAAAGTAATTGAGCTGGAAGTCAGAATATAGTAATGAATGGGTTATTGCTAAGGTAGATAAAAGACCTTGACATTGATGCATACGTGTGCGCCTGTCAGCAAAACCCACAATTTATCAACTGATGCAAGGAATTGCAATCCTTTGAAAACATTTGAATCCCAAATGTGCTTTTGTTGGAAGCTTGGTGTCGGGGAATCGGTAATGAAGCCAGATTTAACTCATTCAGTGCTTGTCCTAAAAATGCTTGAGCTGGAAGACTATGGAGAATGCGTGTTAAACAAAAAACATATATAGTCATGAATGGCTTAATGATAAGGTACTCGTTCAGTACTTGTTCTAAAAGTAATTGAGCTGGAAGTCAGAATATAGTCTAGAATGGGTTAATGCTAAGGTAGATAAAAGACCTTGACATTGATGCATACGTGTGCGCCTGTCAGCAAAATCCACAATTCATCAACTGATGCAAAGAATTTTGTGATCGTGTGAAAACATTTGAATCCCAAATGTGCTTTTGTTGGAAGCTCTGTGTCGGGAATCGGTAATGAAGCAAGATTTAACTCATTTAGTACTTGTCCTAAAAGTAATTGAGCTGGAAGTCAGAATATAGTCTAGAATGGGTTAAGGGGGGACCCCCAGTTCATAAAAAGGAATCTTAAAAATTGATTTTGGGGCGATTTTACAGTATTAGTGTAAAATAAATGTTGGATATGGATAGTATAACTCCAGACAAGTCTTTTTAGGCATATGTAATTTGACACCAACCTGCCTAATTTGCATACAATAGAAAGAAAAAAATCATTAAACCATCCTGGTGTCTTTATTTGTCACTCAAATTCATTCAAATTTGCTGAGTATGGTCTTTGGGTATATGTCTAGAATTTGGGTGGTTTATTTTTTTGAAAAAATATTTCTTTTATTTTATATATTTTGTTTCTGTTAATTAATTGTTTTTATTAGCTAATTAGATATTCATAGACTAATTCTATAACATGCAAACACACACACAGCAAACAAAACCACTCAATTTTAAGAATACATCATCACAAACCAGCACCCCAAATTTCAGCTCAATACAACATTCCATTTTCTCTCAAAATTGGATTATACCACACCCCTTTTCTCAAAAAGCTAATTTGGAGAAAACAAAGAAAAACAAAGAAAATAAAAAGAATTACATTTTGAATCGCGGTAAATACATTCCGAATGGTAAACGACACCCAAATGAGGCAATTTTGACCATTAAATTTTTAAATTTTATTTAGTTCATTAATATAGATGCATATCAACAGCAAAACATATGAATATACATCAATTAATACAATTAAAAGGTAATTAACTGATTTAATGAGTACTCTAATGTGCTATACTTTACTGTACAAAAAGGTCATTAGAATATAAGATAAATGTGACTTTGAACTTGATTTTGGAGAAATTGTAGGCCTTTTTTTTTTACTCAAATTTTTACAGAACATTCAACAGATATTACTGATCAATTTGACATCAAAATTTAAAAAAAGTAAAAAAAAGAAAAAAAAGAAGGTAATTATACTGTATGTCCCCCCTGGCTTCATCTCCGATTCCGGCACTGAGCCTTCCAACGAAAGCTCATTTGGGATTCAAATGTTTTTCACACAATTACGATTCCATGCATCAGTTGATGAATTGTGTATTTTGCTGACAGGCGCACACGTATGCATCAATGTCAAGGTCTTGTGACTACCTAAACATTAACTGATTAAAGACTATTTGATTTCGATGTAACATGCATTCTCCATACACTTCCATCTCAAGTATTTTTAGGACTAGTCCTGAATGAGTTAAATCTTGCTTCATCTCCGATTCCGGCACTGAGCTTCCAACAAAAGCTCATTTGGGAAATTGGGATTCAAATGTTTTCACACGATTACGAGATTCCTTGCATCAGTTGATGAATTGTGTGTTTTGCTGACAGGCGCACACGTATGCATCAATGTCAAGGTCTTTTATCTACCTTAGCATTAACTCATTCAGGACTTGTCCTAAAAGTAATTGAGCTGGAAGTCTATGGAGAATGCATGTTTCAATGAATTCAAATAGTCCTTAATTAGTTAATGTTTAGGTAGTCACGAGACCTCGACATTGATGCATATATGTGCGTCTGTCAGCAAAATCCACAATTCATCAACTGATGTCTGGAAGCATAATTGTGTGAAAAACATTTGAGTCCCAAATGAGCTTTCGTTGGTAGCTCAGTGTCGGGGGATGAAAGACCTTGACATTGATGCATACGTGTGCGCCTGTCAGCGAAACCCACAATTCATCAGAAGCATAAACGTGAGAAAACATTTGAATCCCCAAATGAGCTTTTGTTGGAAGCTCATTGTCCGTTATCCGAGATGAAACAAGATTTAACCCATTCAGGACAATTGTCCTAAAAATACTCTGGCTTGGGTCTATGGAAAATGCATGTTATATTTAAATCTAATGGTCTTTAATCGGTTAATGCAAGGGAGATCTTGACATTGATGCATATGCACGTGTGCGTCTGTCAGTAAAACCAACAATTCATCAATTGATGCATGAATAGAAGCATAATTGTGCAAACAGACCAGGGGGCGGGGGTGTTTCACAAAGATCCTTAGTTGATCTTAGCACTAAGATGGTCTTAAATATTATGGAAAGCCATTAGTGTCTTGAAACAGTTTTATAAAAGTTATGTTGAAATGCATAAAATGTTGATTCAAATCATATATATTTTCTAATTATCAAAGAGATTCATAATCTTCACATAAATTTCATGAAATCTCTTTGATAATTAGAAAATATATATGATTTGAATCAACATTTTATGCATTTCAACATAACTTTTAAAAAAATGTTTCAAGACACTAATGGCTTTCCATAATATTTAAGACCATCTTAGTGCTAAGATCAACTTAGGATCTTTGTGAAACACCCCCCTGAATCCCAAATGAGCTCTCGTTGGGAGCTCAATGTCGGGGTTCGGAGATGAAGAAAAATGTACTCTGTTTATGGCCCGGTCAGATATCAACGGATAGCGGAAACGTATGCCGAACGAATAGACAATTTGCGAAATTAAATTATCCGGTGATGAAAGTCGTCTCCATTGCTTCATGTACAAACATAGAACAACGTACATCACCGGACAAGGAACGGACAAGAAACGCATAGAACGGATGAAAAATTTAGATCTCCGTTTGACATACGTTTGCGCAATCCGTTGATATGTGACCGGACTTCTCCTAAAAATACTCAGGCTGGGGTGTATACAATGTATAACAGCATTTGCATGTTGACTGTCTTGAACAGGCTAACAATTGATGTTTTAACATGATGATAATAATAATAATAATTATGATGATTCCCTTTTCTCATGCATAGAATGTTGCCAACATAAATATTTAGTGATACACAAACGTTTTGTCCCAAACAAAATAATGAGTATAGAATCACAGCTTATGTAAAAAAAAAATCAGCATAACTCAGTTATACGTACCGTTACTTACTACATGTACTTTGCCTACAGGAACGGCATCTACAGGGATTTCATTATCTTGGAAAGGGACAGGTTAGGAGGAAAATAATATAAACACTGAACGTGAGTGACCAATATTAAACCGTCTATCCGCAGCGTGTAATCTGACCCTCTAGCGACAAAGTTACACCACAACTTCCGGCTAAATTGGATTATGGCCTAATCCAAACTCTAATTCCGTATCGGACTGCAAATGTGGGTGTAGAATACGGAACTCTGCCCATCAAGGACGAGAGCTATTTTAAGGCAAAATTGATCATTGTTTTCCTCTACAAATTGGCAACTCCTAAATTTTGTTGACCTATTAAAGACATAAAAGAAGGTGGAAAATATCTAGTAATTACAATTTAGGATAAATATGAAGTGACTTTGCCGCAAAGTTGACAATTTGAACGCCAAAATCTGTTTTTAAAATATCACAATGTGTTGCCAATTTAAGGATTTTAGTAAATTGTAGCGATTTATGCAATAATAAAAATCATTAAAAAATAACTAAAGCAGGTAGAATAACAAAATAGGGCTCTAACAATAGAGAAATGTATGCTCTTTCTCCTTGTATACATTATGCAACTTTTTATCTTCTTGCTGAAGTGTAGGACTACCAAACCACAAATATGTGGGCCTTAGGCACTGATGGGTTAAACCCCCTCAGTATACTGCTTTATGTAACATAATATTGGTTGAGAAAGAGAAGCACACTTTTTTTTTTAGAGAAAATCATGTTTTAGGCTGGGGAGCCTCGTAGAAACCTGATATAGCCCTCTTTTTTATTGTCAATAAATATTCCACAAAGTATTATAAATAATTATTATAATAAAAATTGGCATCACATAGGGAAGGCTCTGACTTACAAAATGGTATTTAGCAAAAACAAATGACTTAAAGCTCTTCTCAATACATGGTAGAAGTTTTTTTTTAAACAAATTTAAAGTAGTTTGATTTTGATGACACATCCTCCAGTTGGCAAGGCATTTTTAGAACCAGTCCTGAATGAATTAAGATAGAGATAGATGGAGTGAAGAGGAAGTCTACCCAAACAGTTACACATGGAATTTGATATCCTCTCATTCGTCTACATTTGAAAGTGAATGAATTTAACCACATTATGACTACAATAAGATCTAGTGTTAAGTCATCCTCAAAATCTTCACTCATTCAAGAATAATTAATTGTATTTAATTTCTCCAAAGATTAAATATTATCATATGATTCAAGCATATGGGACAGGATGTCTCCATCTGAAGGCTACACGTATGACCTTGTACACATGAAGTTAATCCCTTTCCAGATGAGTGGAGGAAATATTCATGTCTGTATTAAAGGCCCTTTGGGGGGGGGGGGGGGGGGGGGGGTTTCAAGCAAATAATAATCATGAATAACAAATCTTAAAAACCCCACAGTATGACCTAATTTTGTGGGTGTGTTTGTGTGCTTACACGCATGCATGTTAGCATGCCTGTGTGTGTATATATTTTAAGACAATATCCTTTCTCACTTGAGCTTATTTTTCTTTTTGTGCCCTTAGGATGGATTTCTCATCTTTTAAATGGACGGATGGATCATTCAGGAGCTAGAGACGGTCATTCTACCCAATCCATCAATGGGAAGTACTCATATGAGTCCATTAACAAAATCAAGAATATCCCTTTACAGTTCCTGCCCATGTTATAATGATAATAATAATATTGAATATTTATATTGCGCAATATCCACCTAATAAGACTAGTTTATGATTAGGATACAATGTACGTCTTACTATACAAGAAAAATATATTGTCAAATCATAGTGATCTAAACTTCATTCAGGAGAGACGGTCATTCCACCCAATCCATCAATGGGAAGTACTCATGAGTCCATTACAAACACAATACAGAATATCCCATTATAGCTCCTGGGGGGTATTTCACAAATATCCTAGAAGTTGAACTTAACTCTAAGTTGGACTTAAAAAGTATGGTAAGCCATTTGTAGCCTTGAAATAAAATATGTTCAAATGCAAAAAATTCAAGTAATTTGAACTTTTCATAAATTTTACATCAAGAACATTATTAATGATTTGGAACAACATTTCATGCCTTTTATTAAAAGAACTTGTACAAAAAAAATTCAAAGAAACTAACGGCTTTCCATAATTTGTAAGTCCAACTCAGAGTTAAGTTCAACTAAGGATCTTTGTGAAACACCCCCCTGACCATGGAGACTACTTTATGATTAGTTGATTGGAAAGAGTGCACCATCCCCTCCCTTCACACATGTTTAAAAACACAATATCAATCAGTGAATTTATTTAGGACTTGGATGCAATGTACGTCTTACTATACAAGAAAAATATATCATCAAATCATAGAGATCTAAACTTCATTCAGGAGAGATGGTCATTCTACCCAATCCATCAATGAGAAGAATTCATGAGCCCATTAACAAAATCGAGAATATCTCTTTACAGTTCCTGACCACGGAGACTAGTTTATGATTAGTTGATTAAAGAGAGCGCATGCAATCTAAGCATTTGTATTCCAGCAATAGACTTAAGAATTTTTGATGCAATGTTCATTTGAATATGTCCACAAGAAAAATGTATTATTGTAATATAAAATGTAGCATAGAAAAACACATTTGGTGAAAAAAAAAAGATTGTTTTGTGAGTGTTCCAAATATATACATTTTAATGTGTGCTTGTACAACTTTACATGAACGAAAAATTGTGTTTGAAAGTTGAACTTTCATTCTTACAGTTGAATACATTTTGTCAAACAAATAATTAAACAAATAAAATAAATTAAACGTATTGGCTTATGACAGCAAGGCACTGAAGGCATACATTGTATGCATACATTGTTTCAAATGTACTATGTACAACTGAGAAGAGCTAAAATGCAGAACCTGCAAGCCGCACACTCTCCTTACGTGACCTATGATCCGTGCAACTTCATGTGACGCCATGTAAAGAATATATATATTCATGATAGTCCAAACTAATGCCGGAAGAGCGTGTCACATTGTGAAATACTGTATATGATCATGAAAATATAAGACTCCACCGAGTCCACTCATTATTAATATATGGGTTGTATTCATGCCTGAATATTGTACAAAAATTAAAGGGATCTAGTAACTTTGTTGACATGTGCAAAAAGTGATGAATGGTTAATACAATGTATATTGTTGTTATCTGATATGTCCACAGGGTATTGTGTGAAAATTTCAAGTAAAATGGACGTTTTATGGCCGAGTAATGAGCAAAAATGCAAAGTGATGTTCACAAACTCATTGCACTCACTTTGTACACGGTTTTCGCGATCCGTTGGATTATTTAACATCTGAACACTTCAATCGTAAATATCTTTTTAACGAAAGGGAAATTTGAAAAACCGAAACCTGTCCCATGCTTTTCTTGCTTAGAATACGAATACAACAAGGTATGAGAGAACCGCTAGAATTCCAATTGGATTTTGAGGATTTGGACAATGTTATTATGTCCCTTTAAGGCAAAAACCAACACAGCATATGATAATGATGCAAGGGGATGGAGAATATTCTTCCTGGATAAAGCATGAGATATATTGAATTCATGACGTACATTAAATTCATGCGCGCCTCCGGCAACGGAGAAAATGAAAACCAACATTTGACCATGGGGAAAAATCAATCTTTCCACAAATAATATTTGTTGTCTGATTGAATATAGAACGTGGAAAGGTTGTTCCAAAGAGGATACATGCAGATGAAGACGACCTTTCATTTAGAGTATAAGACGACCTTTCATTCAAAGTATATAATTAACTAGTGGCCGAGCCCCTTTCCGCGACGCCGTGCATGCGCGCATAGGATCCCGTTTACAGTAATCGCTTGCACTCTCTGAAGATGTACGATGACTGTATCATCCAACCAAAAAAATACACGGGGGCGACGGGCGATTCGCCCCCGATACCTCTGGAATCGCCCCCGTGAGCCACGGCACAGGGGCGGGAAAAAAAAAAATAAAAAATTAATTGATTTATTTTATTTTTATTTTTTTTGTTTTACATCTTTTTGCATGATCGGAAAGCGCCAGAAACGTACCAATCATGGCATAATCGGATAGATCACATCACGATAACCATTTATTAGACCCTTGAGCAGTGAAAACGATGTAAAAAAAAAAAAAGAGCCCCTGTGAGCCCCAAAATAGCCCCCCGTGAATAATTTCACGAGGGCGTTTTTCTCCCTCAAAATTTTCAAAATCGCCCTCGTGAAAAAAAAAGTATTTTTTTTGTTGGTATCATTGCATAAACAATCGTCGCTCACAGTGCGTACAAACATATGGGTGACTGAATAGTAAAGTACAATGTTTCCTGATAAGTAGAAATTACACTTTTCAATACAAAATGCAATGTTAAATTATATTGAATACTCTTTTCAATAAAGAATGTTGCATAACTTTGTGCATGTTATCATGATCTATTCCCCTAATAAATTTCAGAGGACGCCATAATTGATATTCACAGGATGCTACGGTACTAGAACCATAAATACCTCTACTCCGCGCCTCTCATCCGTCAAGTGTCATTAGGTGCTCTTCAGCTAAAGGTCAAATTGCTTAAATTTGGGAATTTAAGCTTGCAATTATTCAAAGAGATGATCATATCAAGTTCACAGGGAAGCATCATAGCGTTTATCATGATTTTGCCCCTTTTGCAATCGGAGTAAAATTTAATGCTTTCCTACATTGTATCATTGTCCATTTGAAATATTACCGGGTGTATAGTAAAAGAGTGATTCAAATGACAAATGTGTATAAATTGATTGGTCACAAACAGGTATTTTATTGGAAACATGGTGAATAAATTTGATTTCAATAGCTAGTTGGCACAGCGCTCCCACTATATTTGATCCTATATATTAATTGCGTCCTATACGATTGGCCACTCACTGCGTACGTCTATATATTATGTTCTCTACATACCATCGTCATTTAGCCTAATAGATATGAAGAAGATTCTGCTAGGATAAAAAAAATGTAGGCCCTATATTACATAATTGACTCTCACTGTATATTTTTCATACAATACACCAACATAGATTTGTAATGCTATCTTAGTGCACATACCGTACAAGATTCCTATGAGACTTTCAAACAGAAGATGATTCTCAGTTAATACATGCATACATTACATAACTTAGTTTAACATTGTAATTTACCCATAGATATAAGAAGTGCCCCCACCATGGACTCTTTCAAATCTTTGTTAAAAACACATTTGTATACACAATCTTAATTTAGTATTTGTTTTGTACGTCTGTATTAAGTTTTTTGTTTATTGGTCAATATTCTCTCTTTAATTTCTCAGCGCTTAGAAACATTATATTAAGCGCTATATAAATGTTGTATATTATATTATTATTAATAAATTGATATGGATTTGATTCAGAAGTGCTCCTGCCCATATATTCAAGCTTTAACACGCTCTCTTTCCAATATTAAATCTAGATGCTATTTTCCCCGACAATCAAAAAAACCTGATTGATTTATAGACTTTCAAGCTACAACACACTCTCTTTCCAAATGCAATATTGACATATATATATATTCTTCCTCTAAAATCAAGAAACCTTATAGACACGGGTAATGCCATTTCATGACCAATTTTAACCAGCATCCAACAGCTTCCAGCGCGGGGCTGCATCATACGGTAAGCGCGTCCACGGAGGAAAGGCCAATTCAATTTGCATCTAGCGTCTAGACATTTCATTTACTTTGACGTGTCCCTGGAATGGACTCAATCTCCTATTTAACCCACTGCCTATGCCAGCCCAATATACCAGTTATTTACGAGATAATCTTATAGACGGTAATAACAGAGTACTGGTCGAGCTTTGTAGAGTAAAAACATATTCCATAGTCTTCATTTTGACTGCCCTTGAATGGACATTCAATCCCTCATTTACCGACTGACTATGGAAGTCCAAAGTACCAGATATTTATAAAAAATAATCTTTAAGGTTATAACAAACAGAGTAAAAACTGGTCGAGCTTGGGAATGTTTCATGAAACATGCAGTATAATCCTAATTCATAAATACTGTCAAAAAATTAAAAGAATATTTGGAAACAATTTGAATAAAGAAAGAGCATTTTACATCGGTTTTTCCAAAGTATGTTGGTTATAAATACTGACAAATAAATAATTTTAACACATACTTGTGATATTTTATTATGAAACACATTCTGTAGCATAACATAATTCCAATTATTCAAAAAAGTCGACTGAATGAAATCCACTAAACCAGATTTGGATGCGGAGATATAGCCGCCATCTCAATTCATATGTCAAATCCTTTCACTAATCCACGTTGCAAATTATGTACTTGTGCAAAAAAGCATGAATATTACAAAAGGATTTATGTCGAAACATGTAATGTTCTGCTCGCCATATGGATCATATGTTGATTAGAGCTTCAAATTCAATTAAAGTGGTTTTATGACGTGATCAAATATTGAATAGGCGATTTCCGTTTCATTTGGGTTGCCATGGACCCAGACATGTTAGTCGAATTAGAGGGGAACATGAATTCAGGTCCCACCAATCGATCTCAAGCTTTTTTTTTCAGCGATTGTTTGCTTGGCTAAATGTGTTTGTTTGATTCCCTATTCAGCTGTCATATATCTTTGATCAATCACCTGTAGTTTTTATCATTATATCAACAACAAAAGTATTCATTCCCACAAAATGTAAAAACCTCATCTTTAATTAACATGTAAAAACAAAGACAAAATCAGTTATCCTGAGATCTGAGTTAATATTGAAAGCTACAAGCGTTCTTTCACCCTGTACTAGACTATTCTTGCTTACTTATTTTTGTTCAACATAACAATTAAAGTAACATGATCCCGCTTATAATGTTTCCATTTTATTGCACTTGTTTCATTATCACCCATACATTAAACATAACTAGATGCAAAAGATGCGTCAAGCTTCTATAGAACTACTCTATTTGTTATTATATACTTTTTTGTATCTACTTATTTGTTTTAATATAAAATATCATGCATGATTTTCATTATTTCCCCTTAATTGCACTTGCTTCAATATCATCCATTTAAAATATATATTCTCTTTTTGTGTAAGGCTTATTCTTTATAACTTATTTATTCCATCGTAAATAAATTTACCCATTTCCACTGGCGTAAATCTGTTCGGAAAGCACAATGCATTGGGGGGTCGAGCAATTGTTCACAAACCATTTGTGCTCGACCCCCCAATGCATTGTGTTTTCCGGACAGATTTACGCCAGTGCCCATTTCCTATATGGAAACCTGATGGGCCCAGTATTAACTCTAGATGGTAATTTCAGAATCTCGTAGTGAACAGGTTAAGCATTGTACATCACAGGTACATCATTCCTATTTTTTTCTAATTTATTTTATTTGCTTCATCTTCACTCATCCGTAATAACTAGAGCTCTACAAAATAATACATGAATGTCATAAACACACCTGTACACGTGTCCTAACAGATTTTGCCAATAACGTCAATAGGAATCATTTCTGGTTGAAGTGAGTTCTATTCAGCATCTACGATTCCTCTCCTACTTAGATATATCATACGCTTCGTCTACTGATTCTGTTAGCTCTACATGTCGTCTATCGCCGCGTCCTTTTGTGATCCACGCATCACAACATCTCCCTCCAAGGTTATTAGGCAATTTCAGGTCCATCCAACCATTGTGGAAGCTGATATAAATATATGTCTGTCTGTCAGTATATATATATCTATACTGACAGGTTACAATACAATACTGTAAGCTAATGTACATCAAAGCGTTCTTTTTTTAGGAATAGACTTCTGAGATACCGTCTAATTAAAATGTAAATTCAAACACAAAGGAAACTGACTAGAAATATTTTAGACGATGGAAAATGATCAAAGAAATATAGGCTTCGCCCATTAAAATGGATTGAAAGGAACATACCTTTTGCTTTTTCATTACAATGGTTAACTGCAAGATCATTACTTTTTTTTATTGTAACAGTGGTACAATTATAGTTCTCTATTGCCTGTTCTTTTTCCGAGGTTTATTTGCGTGCTGGTATATGAGTAAATCAAAGTGAATGTACATAAGACCATTCTTTGTATGATAATAAATGTATGAAAAATAATTAAAATGCATTTGAAGGACCTTACATTTTGCTTTAACATTAGAATGCTCAACTACAGGATCAATACTTTCATTATTCAGTGAGTACAATTGTATTTTTTACAATGTATAGATCTTCTTTCTCTGTCAGCGGTGTACATATATGCCAGTTGATTAATAAATCAAAGTGTATGCACAAAAGAGCATTTAATTTTTTACAAATTGGATTCCATGACATTATACAAATATATTTGAAACACCATACATTTTAAATGTTGCTTGTAAGTATCGGTTTCCATGTTGGTGTATATATAATACGTGTGGTTTGCGGTTACACCATGTGAGAGGAGTGGATTGGCGAGTCCTGACAAGGACTATGGTAGTCCTAGAAAGGACTGTTGGTGTAGTCCTGAAAAGGACTGTTGGTGTAGTCCTGAAAAGGACGGTTGGGGTAGTCCTGAAAAGGACTGTTGGTGTAGTCCTGAAAAGGACTGTTGGTATTCTTTCTAGGAGAGTCCTACATTTTGCTTTTGGGCAATTCCACGATAACACCGGGACACTTCAGAACACATTTTCACTTTCCAAATGTAAATAACAAACTAAGTGTAAAGAATGAGAACAATCTTTTATTGTATATCTTTGACTGTTATCACAAGCAACTTTGAAAAAAAAAATTAATACAAAATTTTCATTTATTAATGAGTTACGCATAATTAATTACTACTGTAACACCGGGACGCAAAAAGGACATGCTTTTTTTAACACTTTACATACTGGCAAAACTCTGTGAAGTTAATGAACATTTTGAAACTTGGCTATATTTATTTGGTTTAGTAGAGACTCAATAATAATAATTAGGTGTTATTTGGAAAACAAATCTATCATGAAGATAATTATGAACTAGCATATAAAAAATTGTACCGTAACACCGTGACCGTAACACCGGGACCTCTGAAAGGGCATGTACAAAGTCTATAGAAAATTAGGTTGTCTTACTATACTGGCAAAACTCTGTGAAGTTAGTGAATATTCTGAAAAGTGGCTATATTGATTTGGTTTAGTAGAGACTCAATAATAATAATTGGGTGTTATTTGTAAAAAAAAACTATTATCAAGATAATTATGAACTAGAGTATACAAAATTGTACCGTAACACCGGGACTGTAATGTACAAAGTCTATGGAAAATCAGGTTGTCTTACTTTACTGGCAAAACTCTGTGAAGTTGTGAACATTTTGAAAAGTGGCTATGTTGATTTGGTGTAGTAGAGACTCAATAATAATAATTGGGTTTTATTTGTAAAAAAAATCTGTTATCAAGATAATTATGAACTAGAGTATACAAAATTGCACTGTAACACCGGGACTGTAATGTACAAAGTCTATGGAAAATTGGGTTGTCTTACTAAAAACTAAAAACATTTTAACTTTAGGTAGTAGATCAAGCAACAATTTAGTATGTATACATCTAGCTACCACCCCAACATGACAGAAACTAGCTGGTCACTTTAGTATGCAGTGATTCTCTATGCTCCCTGTACTATTGCAATGTAAGTCCCGGTGTTACAGTGACCGTAACACCGGGACCACTATTCAACCATTTTAAATTAATTAATGAAATGTCCAATCATCATTTTGATACTTGTTTATGGTAGATATGTGTGGTCAAGATTTGGGCAATTTAAGTTTTTTTGTTTGTGTTCGTAATTTTCTTACAATGCTAAAAATATCAGTTTTTACCGTAACACCGGGACAATATTCTTTATCATAAATGAATTGTTCATTGAAGCGTATCAAAATGAAAACCAGAACGTCAATGACGTAGCGCTCATCCGGCATCTCGCAACATCAAATATCGCAAATTTCATGTGGTACACTTTTCCAACTGGTCAAAAAATAAAAATGTGATGCCCTGGAAGGGACATAAAAATTAATTTAAAAAAAAAATAGAGTGAAAAAAATATAAATTTGACGCCCCAGAAGGGACATGGGAAAAAAAAAATAAAAAATAAAAAAATTAATTAAAAAAAATAAATTAAAAAAAAATATAAAAAATAAATAAATAAATAAATAAATAAATAAATAAAAAATAAATAAATAAATAATAAAAATAAATAAATAAATAAATAAAAAATTACCATAATTAATTAATGGAGAAAAATTTCAAAATTCTGTGTAGAAGTTTAGTGTACCAAAGTTAGCTCTACCAGATAAAGCAAACCAAATCAAAATCGGTCGAGAAATGAAGGAGAAGAAGCATTTTTTGTGATTTTTGGAATAAATTTGCATAAATTACCATAATTAATTAATGGAGAAAAATTTCAAAATTCTGTGTAGAAGTTTAGTGTACCAAAGTTAGCTCTACCAGATAAAGCAAACCAAATCAAAATCGGTCAAGAAATGAAGGAGAAGAAGCATTTTTTGTGATTTTGAATAAATTTGCATAAATTAGCATATATAATGAATTTCACGATTCTGTGTAGAAGTTTTAAATCCCCCTCCAAGCCCTATCTTATGAAACAATCAGAATCAAAATCGGTTGAAAAATAACGAAGAAGAAGCATTTTGAAAACTGTGGACGGACGGACGGACGGACGGACGGACGGAAGGACGGACGGAAGGACGGACGGACGACGGACGCCACGCCATGGCATAAGCTCATCGGGCCCTTCGGGCCGGATGAGCTAAAAATGAACTTCAATGATTTTTTTTATTACATTCAACCCTAAACCTCTGAGAAAATATAATAAGTTTTTACCTCCTGTCTTACTTGCTCTTGCTACATTGATTTATTTTCAACACGTTTTCCAGACATTTGGATGAAAATTAATTATTCATATTTTATGCGCATATTTTAATATGTTCCTGATGTATATTTCTATTTTAAAGGTCAGACTTTAAAAACTCAGTTCTTAAGCTTTATTTTGATACCAAAATTGAAACTATCTGACCATTTTGAAAATTTGGTGGTCATGTCCACTTTATCGTGGAATTGCCCTTTTACATTATTATCTTTGACTGCAAATCATGACTTTTATTATTACGTTTAGTACAAATGTACTTCTCCATTCTTTTTCTGTGTGGAGTTTACAGTGTGTGCCAGTATATAAGTAAATCATAGTAAATATACATAAAAACATTTATGTTCCCAGAAATACTAATATCAGCATAAGATATGAACATTTCACTTTTAGCTTGTTTCATTTCATATTGCTGCTATAGAGATATAATGCATCTATACAGACATACTTTATATGCACATTTATTAATTTGATACGTCGAGTCGTATCTAGTGTAACAGCAAGTGGTGCATTGTAATTTCACCCCTTTTCTGCACCTCCACTATGTCTAAGAGCCTGTTTAAGTATTTTTTCCCCGTTCACCCGAGAGAACGAGAAATGGGAAGTTGCTGTCGGATACAATAACTCTTAATACCTCCATTATCACCATTAATTAGTGTTTCAACAAAAATTCAGGTCGGTGCACTGCATTTCATAATTCTGTTGAAATATATATGATGTCTATAAAATACATTTAATTCCTCGGTTAGACGATGTTATGTTACAGTTCATACTTATATTAAGATAAACCTGTGTATAGTAACCACCTAAGGGGAACAAGTGGCCACTGTGGACAGGTGACTGGTTCCATAACATTGTGTTTTTTTCTCTGCAAAAGATCACTTTTGGTGTCAACTAAAGCAGGTTGGCTGCTATAAACAGGTTTGACTATACATTTATGTCCACTGTTTGTCTATGTTACATTGCAGTTCATACTTATATTATATATCCATATACATTGATAATCCAGCTTATAAATATAAGTCTGGCTGAATGTTGTCTCAAAGCTGTCAAATTATTTTCCCCATCTTCCAATAGAGCGAGGAAGAGAACAGGCATTCATTGTCAGATTTGATGATGCCATAAGTACTCCTAAGTACCTCCTTTATGCCTGCAACACTTCAAGCTCAAGCTGATTTGACTTTCAAAACTGCCTAAAAATATACAGTATTGCTTTATTGTGGCCAACTGTGCAGATTTTCTCTACTTCCCTGTTGGCTATTTGAAAATTCAATAGGATGTCGCCACTATTGCAGTCCAGTCCAAACTCAAGTGATTCGGATTTTGTATTGTCAATCATAATGTAACCAGTGGAATAATAATCTTTTGTGTGGTGATCATGGACACTAGACTTTAATTTATGATTTAAGTTAGGGTTAGTACATTTTTAGAACAGATCTTTTAGAACAGAGTCATAATTTATGGAAATTTGAAGTTTTCTCTCAGGCTCAGACTCGACTAAAACACAGCATCATGACAAATACAATTTCTTCAAGACGTAACAATTATCAATGATGTATGATCCAAGATTACCCATGTTGATACATCTCATAATTGGGTTGTTCAACTAATATTATCTTATTCATAGAAAGTATAATTTTGTGGCTTTTAAACAAATATCAATTTACCACAGGCACAGGTACATGTAAGTGCAATAAACCAACAATTATCATTATTAACATGCACTTTTTATACACCACTGGGCAACATTTTTCAGAGCAAGTCATGATCAGGTTAAGGCTTTTTTTGTTGTACCAAATGTACCCCGGCCTGATTTTGACTTAAAACAAAAATGAATTGCGAGCTGCCACTTTATTTATCAACATAGACTACCTGAGCTCAATTGAAATTGATGAGTTCTGTAAGGGGAGCACATCCTCCTTGGAATGGTGGTGATCTTTCATGTAGCACGGACGATGCATGAATCTGGCTATAAATGTTTACAATGTTTATAAGACTTTTTGTAGACGTACAATGCTCATAATATAAACAAGTACTGTATACTGTCAAGGCACGGCACCCTTTGTGTATGGCTAACGTAAAATGGGAAATTCTCCTGAAAGAAAAATATTTCTCCAGCAAGTAAATATTTTTTAAATATCAACATTTATGCCACGACTATGAAGAGAATGGGACATACGGACGGACGGACAACCCGAAAACATAATGCCTCCGGCTACTTCGTTGTGGAGGCATAAAAAGGGGGATCACATTCAAATTAGACAGGATTTTACTATTTTAGCTCTATTCTTTATACATAAAAAGAGTTTTAGATACATGCACAAGCAGGGCCAATAAAGCAGACATTATTGAAATATTGCAGCATTATTTTTATTCGAATTAAAAATTAACATACATTTCAGTGTGAGTGTAGTAATATAATTACAATTGCTCTGATGTTTTCTCAACATTTAAACCTATTCAAATTAATCAATATATTATATTAAGGACTAAAATTAAAATAAACATAATTTAATTTGTTTTGTTAAATTCTAATCGGTGAAACTACAGTGATTTCATTTATTTTCAGTGCCCTAAATTGTCCAAACCCTGTATTTAAAGCTTGCACACACAGGGTAAATACATAATCCATCATTCACCAAAATAGCTCCATGTCAAATCGATCACTACATCTAGCCATTGTGTGCACAGGTACAGGCACATGTACAAACAAAAAGTGCACCTGTAAATTTGTAGTGCTCGCTTGCTGACGTTTATAGGTATACGCAAACAAATTAAGATGAACAATGGAACGTGTGAATTCGAGAGGAGAGTGAAATGGCTTCCAGTTTTAATGTGCGTCATCTCTCTCTGCATTCACACTTGCTCTAAGGAATAAGGATTTTATGGGTGTTGATATGCAGCAATTTCTTTTCAAAGGGGGTGTGGGGGGGGGGGGGGGGGGGAGGGTAGGAGGTGAAAGATGATAGGTAATATCCCCCTCCCCCCCCCCCCCCCCCCCCCAATCCCCCAAGCAAGATTCTCCCAAAGTCGGGAAGAAACCCTGTTACTACTATTTAAAGCTCAATGGACATAGAGTCAACTTAACCTGATCCGACTGGTTTTCAGTCGGATCGGCTCAGTGTGCTTTGGCAGTTGGAAGCCAGTGGGAGATGAATAAGGCCCCCCCTAAAAAATGTTGGATTGGAGTAACGGGCAACCAAAAATTAGGGTAGGTAGGTAGGGTTTTTTTTTTTTTTTTTTTTTTTTTGGCAAGATTCGCACAAATACACACACATATCGCAATCGCAACAAAACAAAATTTTAAAAATTTTAAAATGTAAAAAAACCTTTAGGGTCGGCAGTATCTTTAGGGTCCGGCGGTTTACGCCAATACAACAATTTATTTTTCATGGCCTAATCATGTTGATTTGGCTCCGACTGAGCCTGACTGAAAGCTAGATGAGTTGTCATGCAGTTTCATACATACATGAGGGCTCAGGCAAATTCGATCCCTAAAATAAATGCCTTTAGAAGAGAAGTCCCTAATATAATGATAATAGTTCAAGCCAACATGCTTGACGAATAACCATTCAAAATCAAATTCAATACTGTGCATGGTGTCATGAATTTGATTCACTAGTGTCTTAAACAGAATGAAAAGATGTGCTGTGTGGAATGAGGGGAGTTTAAGAAAGACTTTGGATTTAAAAAGACAAAAAGTTAAATTTCTGTCCACACTAACAAGAAAAAGGAACCTAATTGATGTGTAAGACAGCAAAAGAAAAGGGTTTGGTCAGCCTATCATGTGTCTGGATACTATAATCTGTAAAAAAAAAAAATGGCTCGACATAAGACATGGCTCCAACTGATTCAGCCAAAAATCTACCAAACGGCCTTTCCAATCCCAATTAACAATTTCTGGTATAGACGCAGGGTTGTTTGGAAATGACCAGACGGACAAACATGCCATTCATAATAGCTGAAAGCAAGGTAAATAAATATGTGAACAGATTGACATGGTATTTATCTACCCTGCTTTACAATCTAATTAATGACTGGATCAGAGACCCTGAATTAAATAGCAGCTGAACATATCAAATATCAAGACAAGGGAAGGTCATAAGACCTTGCCCCTACTATTAGTACTCATTTAATTAGATAGAAATCAGAGAAGTTAATGTCAATCATGTTTTTCATTAAATCATACTGTACAATACATGTTACATCTGCTATATGGCATATTTAGCCTTGAATCAACCCGTTCAGGACTGACTGATTTTGCTATAACATGTATTCTCCATAGACCCTAGCCCGAGTACTCTCGGTACTAGTCCTAAACGGGTTAGGAAGTGCATTCATTGACAGGTGGGTGTTCCAGGGCTCACGTTTCTTGACAGCCCGGTGGACAAGGGCTATCCAAATGGTCTCTGTGGCCAAGAGCACGATCATGACCCAAGACCAGTTCTAGTTCCACTGATCTCTAGATTATGCCTACGTGTAATCCTTTACGGTTGAATGATTAAGGGCGGTATGTGTGCTCTGCTACGTTCTGTTGAATCGTATGGTATTCTAGCATATTGAGATCAGTGAGTTAGAGCCAATGATGCTAATTACCATGGTAAATGTCGCTGGTCCATAATCGGGCCCCTGGGCCCAGGGCTCATAAATCTCCTTAACACAAACCTGGTAGGCTGGTTAATTAGGGCTCCAGGTACAAGGGAACACTAGGCGATTCTCCCAGAAATTATGTTAGTGCAATTTTTACCTCTGTAACATTTTAAAAACCAGGAAAGTATGGCAATTTTGTTAAATCACTTGTCTTCTCTTTTGTTGTGGGAGGGGGGGGGGGGGGGGGGGGGGTGGAGGAGGAAAGGAAGGCCAATCAAGTATCTAACAAGATGTACAATGTATACCCAAAGCAAAATTCCACTTGTCCAAATATACTTCAATTTTACCTTCATTTATTTAATAGGATTTGCTTGCCTGATTTGGGCTGCAATCATTTACATATCTGAATTTATGAATCTTTAAAGTCTACATATATTTTACATTGTTCATAAGAACAAGAATCTATACCTAGACTATGAATGCATGCAGTGCAAGATTGATAGTTGGTTTTTCAATCCTTCGTCAGACTTGTGCAGTAGTTGATAGGACTGAAGAAAAAAAGCGTCATGGATGCATGTTCATCAATTAATTTATTACGTGTATGACAGCCATCGGATTTCAGATTTTTTCCCCTGTAAACATGCATGCCGATACCCTATACTGCAATTTGTTTAAATGATCCTCTAACGCCCAAACGCCACTTTCATCATAATTAAAAATGCACTCGACGAGACGTTTTCAATTAGCAAATATGACATGCCCTGACGGCTCTACAAACAATAATTCTCCCGTACACGATCAGCATTAAAAGTGGACATATTTATCACTTGCTTGTTTTGTTTAAATTGTTTTTTTGTTGTTGTTGTTGTTGTTGTTTTTTTTTTGTTGGGGGGGGGGGGGGGCAAGTTAATTATCAACAAATGTAAAATACTTTTATCATCAGAAACACAAAAATAAATGTTTTCCCTGAAAACTAGCAAGTCCAAGCTGTGCTGCAATTGTGTTGAAATGATCCTCTAACTCTCAAATTAAAAATGCACTTGATGCTCAGACTTTTTGCAATTTACACCAAATAATTATGCATGCCCAGATGCTGAGCTACAAACAATGATTCTCCAATACACGATCAGCATTAGATGTGGACACATAATGGGAAATAAGCCTGTAGGACACATGGCATAATGTACAATGTGGCTTTCTACTGTTTAAGGCCCAGTCACATATCGCCAGATAGCGTAAACAGATGCCCGACGGAGAGTAAAATTTGCAATCCGTTCGTATGCGTTTCTGGTCCGTTCCGTGTCAGGTGATGGTTATTTTCTATCCGGGTCAATGTCATATTTTCACCACCGGATAATTTGATTTTGAAGATTTTCTATTTGTCGGGCATCTGTTTACGCTATCCGGTGATATGTGACCGGGCCTAAATAGATCTTTGAGGCAGGGAACTAAAGGGGAGCAGCACCACCAAATGTATTCAACACACATTTTTACTAATTTTGTTTGCTTTTTTGTAAGTCCAAATTCTACAACCCAAGATAATGTCTGCACAATTTTCAATGCATATGATGACATAAACGGTACCATGGGGTACCATACGAAAATCCGCCATTTTGTTTAATTATTTATTTAATTTTTAGGGCTGTACTGTGGGTATAGCGTGCATACAATCGCGCGCTGCACTGCATGCACAACGCAATACGGTTGTACTTCGTGTGGACACAAGATGGCGCTACACAACGCGGGATACCGGGGTACAACGGTAACCCGGGGTACTGCGTGTGTCATCATATATCCTAAAGGAGATGTATGTAATGCAAGTGACCGGCTATAGCAAAACCCGGCACTTGTTGGTAAAAATCATCAAAATGTAGATTTTCACACCATTAGAAAGGCCTCATCACAATTAGCTTTCATTTGATGCTTTGTTCTAACTAATTGGTCAATAATTGGCGAAGTTATGAATTTTACAATAGTAAATCATTTACACACTTTGTGTGAACTTTTATGCCCATTTCTTCAAAACATGAATTAATGACAAGTGCCGGGTTTTGCTATAGCGGGTCACATATATATTGAGTACATGCTGCTATGTTTGTTCACTACTATATTTTGCAATTCCCAGGTTAATGTAGGCAAAAGGATTAAAATACATATGTGTGGTGCAGGAGTGAACACATACAGTATTCTCAATCATGTGTGACTTTACTTCATTCAATTAATTGGCTGTCATAATTGCAAGGACTTAATTGTCTCCCATTTGCACCTAATTGTAATCCAATTACGTTACCACCAGACGACCCATTATATTTTCACCTTGATTATAAATGCACCCGAGACCTTTGCACCAAATATCAATTGCCCAGGAGGGTTCTACAAACAACGACTCTCCAGTACACGATCGGAATTAGATGTGGACATAGTATGCAGTACATACTTTGTAACCTATGCATCTACAATACAATTTAAATGTTATAGTATAGGGTACTATTACAAATCAGTCCTGGGCAACTTTACTTCATTCAATTAATAAATTGCCTTCCGGAACCTAGCAGGCCATGTATTTACTCAATGGGGATTGCACAATCTAGTATGGAGCAGGTTAACCTATTGCCTACATGAACCTGGTATGCCCTATATTAACTCAATGGGGATTGCAAAATCAAGTAGGGAGCAGGTTAACCCACTGCCTACATGAACCTGGTAAGCCTTGTATTAACTCAATACGATTTGCAAAATTAATTAACAGGTTAACTGACGGTCATAATTACAAGGACTAAATCTTATCTAATTTGCACTAAGATATAATGCAATTACGTTAATGACACAGTAACACCAGACAGCCCATTATTTTCACCTTGATCATAATTTATAAATGCACCCGAGATCTTTGCACCAAATATCAATGGCTTCGAAGGGTTAGACTACAAACAACCGTTCTTCATCAGTACACGATCAGCATTAGATGTAGACGTAGTATGTAGTACATACTTTGTAACCTATGCAATATGCATCTACAATACAATTTAAATGTGTGCATTATATACATGTACTAACTATAGGGTACTATTACAAATCAGTCCTGGGCAGCTTTACTTCATTCAATTAATAAATTGCCTTCCGGAACCTAGTGGGCGCTGTATTAACTCAATGGGATTTGCAAAAACCTAGTAACAGATTAATGGACGGTCATAATTACAACAACTAAACTGTCTGTAATATGCGCTAAGCTGTAATGCAATTACATTAATGATCTCATAACACCAAACATTTTCACCTTGATTATAAATGCACAGGAGACCTTTGCACCAAATATCAATTGCCCAGAAGGCTTAGATCTACAAACAGCATTTGTCTAGTAGGCGATCAGCATTAGATGTAGACATAGTATGCACTAGTTGTTTAACACTATTTACTTGTGTCATATTATTGATTTGTTTTTATGTGAGAGCAGATTTGAAATTACAACAAGTACAATACAATAAATCAGGGCTTGATGGCCTAAATACTATCATGTAATTGTTTGAAATAAATTTGAGTTTCATTTTCTTACTGTGTACATTCTGAAATCCCCATAGACTGTGTACATAGCACACCAGGTTCCCGTATGAAAGGGAATAATAAATTACAAATACAATTTCTTGCAGCAATACCAACAAAATAAATTTGCATTATTAATAAAAATTGCTTTAAATAAGATTGTGCAACCTTCAATGATCCGCCTCCTTTATTCCCTTTATTCATTGATGGAACACGCACACTGCATGTGACCTGTGCAACAAATATATCGCCTGCCAAGACAACGCTACAAAACAATTATTCTCCCATGTACACGATCAGCATTAGATGTGAATACACGTATACTGTATACATTGTACATAATGTACATGTATGCACACATAGTAGGCAGGTCTCAAGCTTCTATACAATGTATAGTAGCCTTCAGTACAATATTTGTACAATACTTGACCCTTGACTTTTGGGATTCAGGTAAATAATAATATATACTTGATTTATATAGCGTCTAATATGATTGATAATCATCTCTTTAAAAGCTTTACAATGAATGATATATAAAGCAAATATGTCAGTTCACAGCCATTAACCCATTCAAGACTATTTGATTTTTAGATTTTTGGTATAACATGAACTCTCTATTATAGACCGCAGTCTCAGTATTTTAGGTTAGGTTACCATTCCTAAACAGGTTAACATTCACTTCTTCATCAATATAAAAACCCATCACACTCAATTTATCAGCATTATAATGACAATTATTTCTTTCAAAATTGCACTTTATGTTTACGATCCACACATATAAAAATAGATACTTTATACATGGACTCACACACAGCTATGTAAATAATTATGATCTTCTATCACACAGCAGCCCTAAAAATAATGAAAATGCACATGACAACGTTCTGACTTCTAATAAATATATCACATGCATATCTATACACCAATTCTCATCAGTACACGATCAGCATAAGATGTAGACACTTGAAAGCATGTAATGTACAGTATTAGAAATACAGCCTAGCCTCCAAAATGTATAGTGTATGGCACAATAACAGTTACATGTTGGCCTACAAATACATACAGTTTCCCTCCTTAATCCAACTTACGGTGACCTAGACATGCAACAATAACTCTACAATACATTGTAAATCTAATATAATCGTAGCCATTACCACTCATTTCAGCATTGGGTTAAATTACTTCATCCAATAACCCGACAATGGTAAAAATTACATTTCCTCTATCAATTTGCACCATTAGCTATACTGCAATTATGTAAATTTTGCATTAATGACAATTACCACCCTATAGCCACATTTATCTTGATTATCAATGCAGCAATGATATCACGTTCCTCAACATTCAGGGTAGTGACCACAAAATTGTATTGCCTTTTGTAAATATAGATCTAGAAACAAACAATGATTCAAAATCATGACTAATACGTCAATTTGCATGTATGTAGAAAAGGACATGATTACTGTTTTGTGTTGTTGTAAAAATGTGTGGCACTATAGAATCTTAAACACTGAATCTTTGTTCCTTGATAATAACAATAATATTAGTGGCAACTTATATATTTTCAAACATAGTATTCTTGTGACCATATTCACCATAATAATCTGAAAGGCACAACACAGTCCTTTTTAATGTCAATTTTTAATACAATTTTAAAATTATTATTTTAAACCAGATCAGCGTTAGATCTGAACATATATATCATTTGATGTGTGAACAATTAATTGTATGATTGATGAATATTAAGTTCAAGTTATTGATTGTATGTTCAACTTATTGATTATAGGATACAATTTTTTGATTGTAGGATCAATTTCTTGATTGTATGTCTATTGATTTTACAATCAATTTATTGTTTGTATGATCAATTGATTAATCATAAATCTTTATGTTACATGGCCCAGAGCTATCATGGTTTATGTACTGGTAATATTCTTTGATATGAGCAAAAACTGATATATTTGAAAGCTAAAAATGAGAAACTGTTTAGACCTAAGACCGTCGTTATCATTTTAAGAACGAATTCCTCTTTCCTTTTTGTTTTGTTTTCCCCACTGTATAAATGGTTTAATATTTCCAATCAATCTAAAAGCATGAACTATCATTATGTTGGAATTATAATGCTTATTATAATAAAGAGTACATCCAGTTTGTGCATCAACTGACTACTATACATTGTGAGCCTGAAATCAGCTCATCTATTCACACTGTCTGAACCACACTCAATCCACATACTGTACACACACACACAAACATACTCATATTGTAAAGACACACGCCCTGGTCACTACAGGATAATGTGTGCTCGCAATGTGGATGGGCAACTCGACTATCCACATATTATTATTGTGCATGGGAAAAAATAGATGGTGATGATAAATTTATGATGATGATATTTTGATGGGTTCGTAATGGCACGGTATGTAACCTATTCGGGACTATTTTATTTTTCAGGTGTGCCGCCGAGTGCTTTATCATGTAAAGTACATGTGTATCTAGCAAATTTATTCTAGAAACATAATGCGTTATAATAAAATTGTCACAAAAATATGAATCAATGCACACATTTGGTAATTTGATCGTAATGACAGTGTTTTTTACATAAACTTTTCTAATAAATAAATACATTATAATTATAAATAAATAAACTATTATAATAAATAGAAAAATAAATAAACAATAAAGTAATAAACCAAGAAAAAAAATCTACATAGCCTACATTTTCATTTCATTTATGAAACTTAACCAATCTTAACATAACCTGTGAATTTGACGGGAAACATCAATCTTTGTATTATTTTGCTGATTGTATTTCTTGAGACAATAGTTTGAAGATCATATTATATAAAACAACATGCACTCTTTATAATGTTGTCTCATTTTCAATACAATCTCCTTTCCTACTCAATCATAGAGAGTATTTCTCCATAATTCTCAGAAAGGGTTTTAAAAATAATAAAAAACCCTCAGTCGTCATGTCCTAGAGATGTTCCATTTGTTCGTGGCAACAACCTTGCTGGTTCGATATAATTCAAAATATTTGTCCTTCTAGGGTCGTGTCTTTGATGAAATGAAAACAGCCTTGGGGGGAAAAAGATGCGAAGAAAATGTCATGCACATGTCTTTCACGAACTACATATTGACCCGTCTTTAAAGAAAACAACATTTTCAATACTGCTCTATTTTATGGAGAAAACAGAGTCTTAAAACCTTCTAAAATAGCATTATTGATCTGTTTTTGAAGGATGAAAAAATGGAGAATCTGTTTTTTTCTTTCTTCTTGGTCGGATAAAAAAAAAATCTAAAATCCAGTGTCTATCTTTTGCTATAATTCAAAATGAGTATATTGACCTGTCTTTCAAGAACATCAATATTTTAACCCCCCCCCCCCTCCCCCAAGAAAAGATTTTCAAAAGGTTATCCTTGTTCTTGAAGAAAAAATTATAAGTAATAATGGCATCACATAATTTCTTTTTCATGCATTCTCATTTGCAATCTGACAATAAAAGTGTACATCAAGTGTATGGCTAATATGCTCCCCAGGGAGATGAGAAAGTATGCAATAACATTGTGTGTGTTTGAACTGTACCTGGTGACTATGGCTAATAATAATAATTAACGCTTAGAAACCTTGTATTAAGCGCTATATAAATACAAGCTATTATTATTATTATTATCTTTTAAGCAGTATAATCCCTGAAAGGGGCTCCAAAGCTGTTTGTCTACCTGTCATGCCGTTAACCCAGTCACTCTTACATATTTCCCTGCCCATAGAATAAATACATGGTACATTGGACCGTTGTAATATATGGGTAAAAAATAGGTGTACTTGTACTGCTTATCGTGAGGCATTCTACAGTATGCATGCATTTGAGTGGGCAGTGTATTGTATAATACTCTGTGCCCTAGAAAGAGGGATGAGGTTGCTACGTGCTGTAGCTAGGGTTTCATCATGTATGCATCCCGTGTCTTCCCTGTTGCATAGCATAACTCAGAAAGTACAGGGCAACCATTTACATGTATATTATTTTCCTCATTAAATTGCTGAACGCATGATAAATACACTTGACATTTTTATTAAGCTGTTGTTGTGTTTCATGGTTAAATTCAATTTATTCAATAAGATATGAAAATAAACAGTAACATAAACTTCAAATATTTCATCTGGAAGTTTAAAGAATTAAGCAATTCATTTTCTAAAATAAGTAATGAATCCACCTGCCTATAAAGACCTACATTAATTCTTACCTATAAAAATAGCCTTTGAATACTGCATGTAAACTAAATAAAATAAAACAGACTGAAAAATAAATCATGCATGAGTAATAATAATAATAATAGACCAGCAAAAATAAACCAGCATTTATATTGCGCCATCAATCTAGAAATTCTATTCCGAGGTGCATCATACTGTACAGTATATTATTACCCTGGCTGATATGTCTGTAGTATTTTATCCAAAGGAATACATGTATCTGCCTTAACCAGTGGTATAGAGACAGGGGGACATGGGGGCACATGCCCCCCCCCCCCCCCATTAATTTGAAGAAGAAAAAAAAACAATAGGAAACAAGCCTAAAAAGTTTGCCCACCAGGTGGGTTTTGCATAAAGAGTTGCGATTGATCATCTGAACCAATCAGATTTGCACATTTAGCCACATTTTCTGACTTGCCATTAATCACAATTCTTCATGCAACTTCCCCCAGTCCTGAATGAGTTAATCAAAATCCTACAGATTACATCTCATAACACTTTCTCTCTGGAAAGAGGTACTTAAGACATTCATAGAATGCTCAAGCCACTAATCCTGTCTGGCATCTACTGAAGATAGTAAACAACTAAATGTCATCCTGTTTTTAATACATCCTGTTCTTGTTAAATTCTTGTAAATTCCGTCTTGTCCTTAAGCATTTCTTCATGTTCTATTTCATGTAGATTTCGCACTGTTGTTTATTTCTTGTACCTTTCTTCATGTAGATTTCACATTGTTATGTTCATATCCTTGTACCTTTCATCATGTTCTAGATCATGTAGATTGCACATGGTTATGTTTGTTTGTCTTGTAACTTCTTCATGTTCTAGTTCATGTAGATTTCACATTGTTATGTTTGTCTTGTACCTTTCATCTCGTTCTATTTCATGTAGAATTCACATTGTTATGTTTGTCTTGTACCTTTCATCTTGTTCTATTTCATGTAGAATTCACATTGTTATGTTTGTCTTGTACATTTCTTCATGTTCTATTTCATGTAGAATTCACATTGTTATGTTTGTCTTGTGCATTTCTTTGTGTTCTATTTCATGTAGATTTCACAAGTTGTTGTTTATTTTGTGTACCTTTTTCTTAATGTAGATTTCACATTGTTATGTTCATTTTCTTGTACCTTTCATCCTGTTTTATTTCATGTAGAATTCACATTGTTATGTTCATTTTCTTGTACCTTTCATCTTGTTCTAGATCATGTAGATTGCACATGGTTATGTTTGTTTGTCTTGTAACTTCTTCATGTTCTAGTTCATGTAGATTTCACATTGTTATATTGTACCTTTCTTCTTGTTCTAGTTCATGTAGATTTCACATGGTTATGTTTGTTTGTCTTGTACCTTTCTTCATGTTCTAGTTCATGTAGAATTCACATTGTTATGTTCATTTTGAATTCCATTCTCTTGTAAACCTTGCAACTTTCCTTGCACCATTCTCCTTGTTCTATTTCATGTAGATTTCATGTAAACTTTTAATTCCATGCTAATGTGCATTTCTTGCACCTTTCTTCATGTTCTATTCATGTAATTTCCTGTTGTTAAGCTAAATTCAAATCCCATCCTCTTATCGACTTTGTACATTTCAAAGTGATAAATGTGCAAGGAAACAACACATTCCAGATCATTCCATCTTGGGTACCGGGGAAGGGAGGCAAAATGCATTGATCATGTTGTTAATATGTAAATGTACAGTTTCAATCTGCTGAATTCGAGACACCACAGTAAAGTACCTAATGACGTTTCAAGTAATAAATTCACGAGTTGACATTTAGACGTGGACAAGACTATGTAATGACACGTTTCAACACTTCAAGAATATAAAAATAGGCAAATCCCCTGATGCACTAATGTGGCTGTGACCCTTCCATCTATAGAGTATCCTCTTTCCAACAACATCATGCAATATTTAAATCTCTAGCCGGCTCAACAGTTTTCATCCCAGCACTTAGCAGCAGCCCTGAGGGCAGGTGCAAAATCTCTTTTTCAAAACTTAATTGAGTGCCTGCAGTGATAACCTTTTCGCCGGATAAGAAAACACAGAGCCGAGCTGAAAAGCCAATTTAATGTGCGGTGCTCCGTTGTCAATATATTTGCACCCCCCCCCCCCCATCGCCCCAAACTGAAAGCCAATTTGATGTACGTGTTCCACTGTCAATATGAGAGCACCCCTGAATCCACAGCAACTGTGAAGCATTTGATATGTGTTCCCTGTTATATTATATCAGCAATGCCCCCCCCCCCCCCCCCTCGGACATGCTTGACTGTCAGTATGTTTTGTCCCCCCCCCCCCCCCCCCCCCCATTCACCAAACTGAAAATCCAACTGATATATATAATATGTGTTCCCCTTTCAATATACATGCACCCCTACACCCCTAATAAGCCAATTTGATTTATTTAGATGCTGCCCTGTCAATATACTAGCAACACCCCCCCCCCCCCCCCCCCCAATTCCCCCAAACAATTAAGCCAATTTAATACAGGTATTCCGCTGTAAATATATTAGTGCTCCCCCTCCACAGTATCAACTGGAAAGTGTTAATAAATGACCCCCCCCCCCACCCTCCCCCCGACTTTAAAACCAATTTAATGTAAGTGCTCTACAATCAATACAGCGACCCCAAGCCCCCCCCCCCCCCCCCTTCTTCAGCTCAAACTGAAAAAGCAATTTAATGTCTGTTCTCCACTGTCAATTTAATATGACCACCTCCCACTGAAAAGTCAATTTGATGTGTGTGCTCCACAAAGGGTTCATTAAAAAAAAATTGATCCCCATTCCAGTATTTTACATTATATGAAAGCTCATGATACGCATTAATTATTAAAAGAATGAATGATCTCTGCTGGACCCTGCCGACACCGCCCACTGAAATGGCCAAATTTAATGAGCGTGCTCTGCATGTTGTCAATATATTCTTAGAATATGACCCCCTAGCCTTCTCCACCCACCCACACACGTGTACACAAACTTTTCAGCGCTGTCAATCGGCGCTATACTATGCAAACGTGGGTCTGCGTGTTTGATATTTAATTTCCGAACGTGGACTTTTGTGTATCCCAGTCAAAGACACAAATAGTGTATTTGAAATTCAACAGCACGACACCGTGGACGTACAGGGGTGCATATTATTTTGTCTGAATTTTGGTTTCACGCGAATATGAATGGTAATTGAATTATCATCCTTTTGAAAATGAGCAAATGAGCAAATGAGCAAATGAGGATGGACCACAGAAGCAGGTGTCCAGGGTTGGAATGTAGGGTGTCCAATTTTGTCCTCGATTGGAGGTGTTTACATACCCACACCCCCCCCCCCCCCCCCCCACACACACACACACACACACATTCTTTTAAGAGCCTTCAATCGGGGATATGGTTTTTTCAATGTTATAAACACCTTCAAACAGGGATATGCCCGTTTGTTTAATGATGTTTGGCTTGTACCCGGTTTGCTGGTGTGTAAACATGGCAATATGCCCAATTTGCGGGTTTAAAAATACACACACATTCACTTGCACAAAAATACATTTATACACCCACTATGTAAAAAAACATGCAAAACGGGCATATAAGGGATATCCTTAAAAAAATCATAATAACATACAGTACAGCCCTTAAGACGATCCCTGAAGCACTATACCCCACTGTTCGGAAACGGGGGATATGCCCGGTTTCCGGAATATCCCCGTTTGCCTGTGTTTAAACTTGTGTGTATCCCCGGTTGAAGGTCCTTACAAACGCACACACACACACACAGCTCGACTACAGAATGTTATTCAATCTCACAGTTAGTGAAGATGGGATGGTTTAGAAGGGGAAAATTGAGGGGAAAAAAACAAGAGATGAGTGCATATAGGGAGTAGAGGGGAAATTCAGAAGAACGGGTAGTGCAGAAGGCAATTCAATTGCTTGACAGAAACAACTTTTTATTATATAAAGAACATTACATCTGGCAGTTTAGGTATTTGCAATAAAGAGAAAAGGTATTTCAGGTATTATAAGGTAATATAATATGAAACAAGCTGATATTATCAAAAGGTTTAAGACCGACTTAAAAACACACTTATTTTTGAAATTTATAATAGTTATGTTTTTGTTTTTATTTTGTTTAATTTTTATATTGTCACTTGTATTAGCATTCGTTCTTCCTCTCTGTCTCTCATCTATCTCTGTATTCATCCTATCCCCTTCTATATTATGTTTCCTTCTTTATATGCGCATAGAGACCCAAACCTTGGTGTGATATGTGCTATACAAGAACTGTTTATTATTATAAGGTTAGTCATACACCCAATGTAGAAACATGTGTAATTTGAAAGTGAATTTTCATTATGTAAATTCTATGTCTGTTTTAAAACTTGTATGCAATATGGATTTCTGTAATACATACACTTTTACACAAACAAACAAGCGCAGCCCACATTATGTTATCAACAACTTGGTGTCAGGAAATTCAATTATGGATACACCAATAGTTCTATTGATTTCTCTCTCATGACTGGCAGAGGACATTTTAAAAGCGGACCGTAGATCAGCGCACATGATTATGTCAAAGATTCATGCCAGACAATTATTGATGCATTGTTGTTATGTACTCAAATCACAATCGATAGCATAATGCTCTAACTATCATAAATGATAGCATATAATGCTTTGTCATACAACAGCATATAAACAAATGACTTGCAATTACAGTAGATCTACAATCCTATAGAGTACCGAAGTGTGACGTCCGAGCTATTCATTGCCATGGGTGATGGTTCTAAACAATGTCAGGCAAGCAATGAATTGGTGATTTAGCGGTTGCTAAGAAGGCATTCGTCCAGCTCCAACCCACTGCCACAGGCCAGTATGAAAGGAAAAGTTGTTTAGAACCATTACTATGCCATAACAAAAGCATGTGACGTCACTACTTCGGTACTCTATAGGTGTCTGTGTTCATGAATGGCATACAAAAAGGAGTATTATTCAGGCCACAGATCAGCCAACAAGATTTGATCAAAGACTCGTGCCAGACAACTGCTGCATTCTTGTTAATGAACTCATATCATAATTGAAAGCATAATGCAATCTCACAAGGGTCTAAACAAATGCATCTAAGTGTCCCTTTTATTACTTACAATTAGATACTGACAATCCTTTAATAGGAGTCTGTTTTCAAGAATGGGAGAAGAAATGGTATTATGTGGGGATACAGATTAGCAATATGATTTTTATCTTTGAAGGCTTGTTCCAGACAATTGCTGCATTGTCAATTGATAGCATAATGCTCTGTCGATAGCATAATGCTTATTCACACAGCCAGCCTAAACATAAGATTTGCAATAGGTGTCCAAGTTCATGAATGGCAGAAAAAGGGCGCATATGATTTTTTCAAAGCCTCGTGCCAGACAATTGCATAATTGTTGTTTATGAACTCAAAAGCATTATCAAAAGCATAATTTGCTCTTTCACAACGGCCTAAACAAATGCTTAAGGTGTCACTTTTATGATCTGCAATTAGATATCGACAATCCTATAGGTGTCTGCTTTCATGAATGGCGTAATGCGGGTCACAGATCAGCGCACCTGATGTTATCAGACTCGGGTCAGACGGTTAATGCCTTTACAAAGGATTTAAGGTGACAATCGCCTTTCAATAGAAATAATAATCATGTATCGGAACACTGAAACAACCTTTAGAAACCACTGGATCTTGGATAATGGGTTTCAACAATCATAGAGATTTCTCTGTAATGACTCACAGAAAAAGAAAAAAAAAACTTCTGAATTAACAAAGGAACATATTGACTATATTGTTGTTGAAGTACAAGTTACAATATGGACAATTGCTGAATTAACAGGTGACTGGCTATATTGTTTACAAACTCTAGTCACAATTGACAACATGATGCTCTATCAACAAAGCCAAACCAGACAAGATGGTATCAATTACCTCCAGGTGTGAAGCAAACAAGGGATGTTTTCCAATGTCACATTCAACAACTAATTAATATAATAATAATATTCTTGATTTATAAAGCGCTTAAATATATGATTGATAATCATCCCTGAGTGTTTTACAATGATATTATTACGCGGGTACCCATTTATACTAGCTTGGTCGAGAGCAGCAAATATGGATACATTTTCTTCCTGAGGGAAAAATAAACAAAGGGTTCCATTGCAATAAACGTAATTTTTGCGAATTTTAAAGTAGGGGCCGCTAATGGATATTACAAAATGATACATTCCTTATTACATGTATCGATGTATTTACATACGTCTATGATCACCACTATTTCACATTTGCCAATCATTTTCTTTATATTTCAGAAACTTCAATCACATATTTTCAAAATTGGCAATTATAGAGATATTCCGTTTTGCAATGAAACTGTAACGTTAAAATCGCACAACACGTTTACATCATAACATCAGTGCAAAGTTATCATTAATTGATGATGCAACAATAGCCAATAGGCACACAACATGTGTTTTCCTTGTATGTACATAGATGAAGTTTGCATTGACTATGGAATATTCAAGTGAAATACACATTCAAGTCTAGCTCACTATAATATATATCCTTCATATACCATGAATCATTGGAATTTACAACATTTATTATCTGTGGGTTTTTTCATAGAAATTTGTAAATGCATGATTATGGGTACCAGTAAGAATGCTGCTAATTTATTCATCCCCAACATTACAATAAAAAAAGAATGTCTCACAAAAAGAAAAAGTTATTTGTAAAAAGTAAAATGCAATTTATATCAAAATTCAAATAGTCATTGAATTGAACAGGTTAAAAAATAAAATAATAAATAAATAAAAAAAAAATTGCTTACCTATTGATACTGGCACACTCGTGGTTGCCCCTTAGCAGGAATAAGTTATTGGGAAACTTCAGCTTGTACGCCAGCAACAGACAGATGGTTTCCAAGGATTGTTTGCCCCTAAACAGATGAAGGAAAAAACATCATCATCAATATCACTGTTAATTAATAATTCAGTGGTCAGCGTACGGACCGTACTGAGAGGTACATTGTAAACAAGCATTGTAACAATAATAAAATTAATAAGCTTATTATTTCCAAGGATTTTTTGCCTCTAAACAGATGAAGAAAAAAACATCATCAATATCACTGTTGATTAATAATAAGTCAACGTACGGACTGTATTGAGAGGTAATTGGTAACAAGCATTGGTAACAATAATATAATAAGATAATATGTAAGATAATGTAAGATAAGCTTATTATTTTCCAAGGTATGTTTGCCTCTGAACAGAATATACAGGAAGGGGAATCATCGCTATCACTGTTTGTAAACAAGCATTGGTAGCAGAAATATAATATCAATTAAATTTCAGGTAAAAAGGGAATTTAAGCTTATTTGCTGAGGAATGTTTGCCTCTGAACAAAAGAAAACAGAAGAAATCTGAACAGGAAGGAGAACCATCACTATGACTGTTAATTAATAAATGGTCAATACATGGACCATAGTGAGAGGAATTGTACACAAGTATTGGTAGCAATATCAAAATGTAAATTAAATTTCTGGTAAATGAGTAAATAAGTAAGCTCATGAATTTAGAGCTGAATGACACGATGCATTTATTATTTGAAAACACAGCATGCATTATTTAATTTTCCTCTAAGACTGTTTCTAATGAACCATTATCCTAGTACTGTTAAATAATTTGTTCTTTAAAGATGATTTTATTTTCTAACGTACCATATATCAACCTAGAAAATCAAATGGTAAATTCACTCCAGGATAAAACAACAAAATGCTGTCAAAACCATGAATATAACAATGATGATTATCATTATTTATTAATATCTACCTGTCCACGTAATCGCCCAGGAACAGATAGTTGGACTTAGGTGGGAAGCCACACTTGTCGAAGTGTCGTATCAGATCGCCATACTGGCCGTGGATATCGCCTACAATGTTGACTGGTGCGTCCAGCTCCACCATCATGGGCTGCTCAAGGAACTGTTCCCTGGACAACTGGCATAGGTGCCTGATTTGATTCTCTGGCAGTTGAACCTAGATGACAAATTATTTATAAGAAATTTGTAATAACATAAAATATGAAATATTATATCTTTTTCTATTGAATTATAAGGCTTATTGTGGTATTCAATTTTGCCTAAGACATAATTGCAGATAAATGTAAAGAACTTTGCTTATTTTGATTGTCGCAATTGAACTTCCAGCAGATGATAGGAAATGATGCTAACTAAGTTTTATAAACAATTGAACTAAAAACAGGATGACAGGAACATCGGATAAATGGCATGATGACATAAATAACATAAATGAAACTTATTGATAGATACATGTTAGACGCAAGAATCAGATCGCCCTACTGGCCGTGAATATCTACTACATTGTTGACTGGTGCGTCCAGCTCCACTAGCATGGGCTGCTCAACAAACTGCTCCCTTGACAACTGGCATAGGTGCCGGATTTGATTCTCTGGCATTTGGACCATTGACAAATGGCAAGATGGAAAAAATAAATCTGTATAGTATTCTGAACTTGTCTAATAGGCATAATCCAATGCTAGAAATTAGCTTTATTTTCTTTGTGGCCCAGTCGGGCAAGTAAAACCAAACCTGAAAGCGGTGTCCCCTAATAAAAAGGGAAAAATAAAACTTCTTTTACATTTGGTTACTTGCCCAGTCAGGCAAGTTGTTTTAAATGTAGACATATTTTTGTATATTTTACATGGAGCTTTATATATGTATATCCTAACTATGTTTTCTCACGGTGTCTTTTTAACGTTTTGTTTTACTATATATCCTAATATCTATTTTTCTAATGCACCACTTTAATAAAACGTCAACAGGGAAACAAATTTTTCAATAGCCAAGACCTATATATGCGTGACAGTAAATGCTTTCAATATCAATCTTGGAATGCTCGTATCTAGGTCAGGAAAATAGACCTGCCGAATTGAGTATGGCCATGAATCTTTTATTGTGACAAAATATTGGCGAGTGATAAAGTACGTCCGCATATATCCTGCATACAGCATTTTGAGCACTGTATTTAGAGATATACAGTCGTCCACTGAATAACTAGTAGCAAATCACTATTACACACAATAAATAGGTTAAGTGTTATGCGGAAAAAGATATTTTGTTAATTGCCTTTAAAAAGACCAGTTTATTAACATAACGCTGCAAGTCTGTAAAAAATGAATTAGTCATTGATATTGAATGATATGAAGATATGACTAACTATTAAACACAGATCATGAATAAATAAATTATAAAGTGTAAAGCAGAGATATTTTTAAATCGTAGAGATATATTTTAGTGTCTAACAAAAGTAATTTCTTTTTTTAAATAGCATGATGCATTGATGCTGCATAATGCTGCATACTTCATAATTTGAAGATCTGACTAAATGTTACAAGTCATTAAAGAGGTTGTAAAGTGTAGGGCGAAGGGTGAGCTTTTAAGTGTCAAACAAACAAAAAGGCATATAAATCAGTGTTCTTCCATAAAATGTTTGAGTATAGTAAATACAGGATACGTGTATCACATCTTAAAATGCAGTGATGGTCTATGGATACAATGTTTACCCATAGTAAACATGAAACAGTGCAATGCAATCTCATCTAATTGCATAGTTTCATTAAACCTGTTTATTTAGTGTTTCTTGTGAACATTTGTTGCACTAAGATACAGACATTGTGATATATCCTTGCTTCACAGAAACTGTGATAAAATCAGAGTTCCATGTTATGATAAATTTGTTGTGATATAAATGGAAGATAGAGACATGATTAGGAATGGAAGACCTAGATCTCTCAGATGTAGAATTAACTTAAGAAATAAGTATGTGAGATCAACCAAAGCTTGATCTTGATCTTGATTATGTAATTGAACAGCTCCAACTGGAATAACTCAATGTATGATTAGAGACTGCAGGGAAAATTCAGTCGCTTTTTCTGCTTATAAATAAGATAAGAAAACTGACCATAAATACTTTTTGAATTGAATAAATGGAAAAAGAGCAATGAATATTGCAGGAATCTGACACCTCTGGCTTGCTAGACGGAGACCAGTTCCTCTGTTAGGATTAGCGTGTGCTAAAAAGTGCAATTTGGTACACCACAAAACAATTCTGCAATTACTCACATTATTTAATAATTATAATGTAAATCTAACATTCTCAAGCCTAACCCTAATAATAATTAGTCTAGGGTTGAGATTAGGATTAGGGTTAGAACGAGAGTAATACCAATAGTAATTTTGTGAGGTGGCGTGGGGTACTGCACTTGCACTGGATAAGTAAATGTAATGTCAGAATCATTCTGTGAGTGTGAGATGGCGTAGGCAAAGCGCTTGTATATATAGACAAATCTCTTGCACATTGCCTATTGGCTAGCCCACACATGTCTCACACACACACATTAATATTACATTACGTACTTCAATCTTCATTACTTGTATTTGTAACACAGTACTGCACTGCTAAAGCCAATTGAGGACCAAAGAAAAGTAATGTACAATGTGGTCTTGTGGACCTGTGTGTATGAATTCACACACCCAACCTAGGAGTAGGAATTTTAAGTATTATTGTACAGTATGTCAACCGAGCCCGAGGTCCGAGGAAATGCATGATGGGTCACATGAGGACGGGCAAATAAGGATGGTCCTCGCTTGGACTTGGATGTGTGTCCACAGTTGAATAGTACTTTTTTATTAGGGTGTCCCAACATGTATCCTCGGCTGGGGGGTTAACACAAACACACACACATGTACACAAACACATGGGCATGGCCATGGGCATGGCAAGTAATGAGTTATTAATAATAGTTTATGTGACTGTGAGTGTGACACACTTCAACTTGTTTGACTTGATTACAAATAAAAACTGTCAGGAAATATTCTGGCAACTCTTTATTTTTCCCTGTCCGTGTTTTACCTGTTTTCCAGGCGTATCACGAACAGACATGAGCTGCTCGATAATCCGATCCAAGTTTATGTCTGACTTTGCATTCATTATGAAAGTTAGGTTCCAAAATCACAGACAGTCAACGAATTACAATTATGATTCTGATGAAGATTGCAAACTCTGTCAACACAACACAACAGCGTTTCTGAATCAGTGAATGCTTCACAGGTTCGACTTTAAAAAGGTTAAAATTTATCACTCTCCTTCTCGTGAAGAGTCGTATTCCTTTCAGTAATATCTCTGTAAAGACAGCACAAGCCGCGAAAACAAGAAATTAATTTGAAGAGCTGGGAAATTGTCTATAAACAACAAATTGCTGGGCTTTCGCAAACGTTCATCCCCGCCCGCAACTCTTCACTCAGTCCATAAAAGCCGGACGCGACGTCGACCAGTCTTGGCCCCGGGCAATCAAAATTTCACGATCAAAATTAGCTAATAATATGCATCCTTTTATTTGACAGTAATCCTTGTGAGTGATATTCCACTGCAATCATCCAATTCAATATCTGGTGAAGGAAAACTGGATCAGGAACCATCAGGAAACAAGCATATCTTCGACAGAAAATGAATCCAATTTCCGATATGGTTGCGAACAGTTTCCTATCTTCTGCTGATAAGAAATTAAATGCATACGTCCAAGCAATATGTACGGTACCCGTGTACCATATTATAATGTTGCGCTATGCATGCAATATGAATGCACCGTGTGCAGCTGTATGGGTACCGTATACATACCACGGCGAACATGTGTGTATTATAATTGCACTTGCACTAAGTACTACCCGTCGCGTTTTAGAAAGCTACGAACGAGTACAATATTAATTCGTGCATGGCAATGCGAGCGATGTTTGGCGCGCTCCTGGCGCTATCATATCAGAGCGCTTGCCATGATGATGATGATGATGATGATGATGATGATGATGATGATGATGATGATGATGATGATGATGATGATGATGATGATGACGACGACGACGACGACGGCGACGACGACGACGATGTTGATGACAAGGATGACAATGACAATTTTATGATGATGATTATGATGATGAAGACGATGGGAAAGATGATGATGGTGGTTATAACATGGCGATGATGATGATTGATGATGAAGATAAAGATGAATCTGAGGATGATGACAATGACGGTTATGTCATTTGGTGTTCTTAGAAGATAATAATGGTGGAAATGTTGGCAATGATGGTGATGATGGAAACAATAATGAAAATTATATAACAAAGACCATAATTATGATAATTATGATAACTTAGGTGTGATGAAGATCAGTGGCGTAGCATGGTCCAACTGATTGGGGGGCACGCAAAATTATTGGGGGGGGGGGGGGGGGGAGGGAGGGAGGGCACACCTTATGTATTTCTTTGTTTTTTCCACAAAAAAAATCCTTCTATGTTTCCTATTGTTTGTTTTTTCTTCAAATTATTTGAGGGGGGGGGGGGGGGCATTATAATTATAATGAAAATATTTTAAAATGATAAGTTGATAAGTTTAATTCTTCCAGCGAAGTGGCAGGAGGTTAAATGTTTTTGGTTCCGTTTTGTTTGTTTTGTTTGTTTGTTTGTTTTTGTTTGTTTGTTTGTTTTTTTTGTTTGTGAACAGTCTCCTGTGCACAATTTTGAAGATATCTCAACCAAATTTTCACGGAAGCTTCCTGCCCTTCTAGAATAGAACACATTCAATTTTCAAGTTTAAAGGTCAAAGTCAAGGTCACACGAAAAGTAAAATTGATCGCATACCGTACTGTATTTGGCCATATACTTCAGTATTGGCGGAGGTATATGCATTCCCCGAGTGCTGCTACTAGTTTTATTAGCATCATCAATCTACAGACAACAGTCTATTTATTTGGTTGTCCATATTTTATTCAGCCATGATAAAAGGTCATCTACACCAGACAGCTGCTACTGTTTGTGTTTCGTTTGCTTTGGTTTGTAGTTTAATTTTAGCAGGTTACTATAGTAACAAAAATATTACAAATTATCAAGAATAAAGGCATTGCAGACTTTTTTTTAAATGAAATACAGAAAGCAAAGAAGATAGTCAAGTATCAAAATAAAATACAATTTAGTTAGGTGAACAATCAAGAAAAAAAAATGTTATTCGAGTTCAGGATGAGCAAGCATCTTATTGTGGAACTCACTGAGAGCACGGATTGATTTTAGTATGCTGCCCTCTATCGCCTTTTGCTACTTAGTCAGATGCATGACAAAATCCTATAGAAGTCAGAGTTGTATCACATGCATTGATCAAGGAACGTAGGCCTATGCACATCAATTCTAAAAATTAAAGTTTTTCCCCTTTTGTTTTTGCCTCATGGCCCAGTCAGCAAATTAAAAAAATGGTTCCCCATTTGGGCAGGGGAATGATGCATCAATTAAATTTTGTGCCCTGAAGCTTTTTTTTTTTAGTGTGGGCCTGTGCTACTAATTACAAGTGCAGGGTTGTGGTTTTGATATTCTCTCATCCCACAGGTTTAACACTAACAGTGAAGAAGGATATTGCAAGTGCAGTGTACATATTGACATTGTAGTTCCCATGTTATTATTTGCAATGTACCATCATCCGGGTATTAAATCAATTTTCTGCAAACATAATGAAATATGTAGGTACCATTCCCAAGAATAAGAAACCCTAAATCATACTTCACTTTTGATGTCCCTGTTAAAACGATTTGGAGAAGAGTCATTTAAATAATTTGAGATTCATTTATAGTCTATGGCAAGTATTTAGCTAAACCTTCATTTGTCTGTTTGTCTAGCTATCCTAAAAGTCTGATGTCCATTATGATAATTATGTAACCCTCTGTTATGAAGTTTATTTGAACTCAAATATCATAAATCAAGTATACCGTCATTATATCCGTTTATGTTACCTCACGTACAAATATTTGTATAAATTTCCTTGTTTCTTGGTTAAATAATAGATCTAGTGAACGTTTCTTTGACAAATAGAGTGTGGAAATGTCAGGTTTTCAAGAATGTAAATATCAGTTTTGATGTTCTAAAGTCCTAACAAAAGATTGCAATGTTTCAGACCAATTATAAAGGTTTTATGTGAATTATAGGGCTGTTTGAGTAACGTTGTGTATTAACCCACTCAGGACTAGTCCCTAAGATACTCAGGCTGGGGTCTATGGATAATACATGTTATAGCAAAATCAATCAGTCCTGAACGGGTTAAAATCTTTTTAAGATTCAAAGGTAGGAAAAAACGGACCACAAATATAAAATAATGAAAATCTGCAAGGAAAATTGGAAACCCACAAAGATTATTGAAACTGAGATAAATATCAATGTTCCTTGCGTGCTATCTCCATTTTGCAATGTCTTATTTCCTGTAAACGATACAAATGACCTAGAAACACACAGCATAAGAGAGAAATAAACATAAATGTGAAATACGATCGGAAGTATCGGTGCAAATTGTCACGATCTGCAAAGTCTGTGGTTAAGTTCATTGAGCAAACTTTGTATATGGTGTTGAAGGTGAAATGTTACAGATAGATGATAAATGTAAAAGAGAAACGCGTCTAGAAAAGAATTTGAAACAAGTACAAATACTGCTTGTGGAGCAAGAATTAATAAATCAAGTTTGAATAATTACCAAGTAGATGTAAAGTAGTGAGGATCCAGCATTCTTTACAGAAATTCATTTCTGATTTTGGTGTGTCTCTTCTTATTATATTATTAATTTCTCACTGTCTATCTTCATCCTTTTCCATTCTCTTATTCCATTCTTTTATTCCCTCCTCCTCCTCCTCCTCCTCCTCCTCCTCCTCCTCCTCCTCCTCTTCCTCCTTCTCCTCCTCCTCCTCCTTCTCCTCCTCCTCCTTCTCCTCCTCCTCCTTCTTCTCCCTCCTCCTCCTTCTCCTCCTCCTCCTCCTTCTTCTCCTCCTCCTTCTCCTCCTCCTCCTCCCTCCTCCTTCTCCTCCTCCTCCCTCCTCCTTCTCCTCCTCCTCCCTCCTCCTTCTCCTCCTCCTGCTCCTCCTCCTCCTCCTTCTCCTTCTCCTCCTCCTCCTTATCCTCCTCCTCCTCCCTCCTCCTTCTCCTCCTCCTCCTTCTCCCCCTCCTCCTTCTTCTCCTCCTCCTCCTCCTTCTCCTCCTCCTCCTTCTCCTCCTCCTTATCCTCCTCCTCCCTCCTCCTTCTCCTCCTCCTCCTTCTCCCCCTCCTCCTTCTTCTCCTCCTCCTCCTCCTTCTCCTCCTCCTCCTACTCCTCCTCCTTCTCCTCTTCCTCCTTCTCCTCCTCATCCTTCTCTTCCTCATCCTTCTCCTCCTCCTCCTCCTCCTCCTCCTCCTCCTCCTCCTCCTCCTCCTCCTTCTCCTCCTCCTCTTCATCTCCCTTCTCTCTTTAGCGATCTCAATTTCTCTTGTTTTTCTTGCTAATCTAGTTGCTTCAGGCTTTCTCTCTTATCCCAAATGTACCTGTAGTTATAAATATTATAATATTGAAATTAAATACTTCAAACAATTTCCTCCCTGTGCGGGCCCAGAGAACTGGCACAAGAACTTCCCGCAGGCCGGTCATGACGAATGACACGTGGAATTTTTTCAGCCCGAGGCGTGCAAAACCCTAAAAGTTTTTTAACGTCAAAGGATTTCCTTACTCAAATTATAATATAATACTCTGCATCATTGTCAAGTCTGCACCTTCCGATTAATGTTTTTCTTTGTGTGAATAACGTGCGTTATCTTGGCAAAACAAATTACCAATATTCTCATAACACTTTATTTCCTTCATGCATAATTAGCTATCATTTTACAAAAGAATCATAGAGTAATGATGGATATTAAACATTTTGCATTAAAACACTAAATGCATATTTTGTCTCTCTGTGAGTTAATTATTTCTCTCGGACCTTGTAATTGGCTGACTGCCTTGCCGTGGCCGTAGTTGTCATTTATTTTCAGACCAATTTCAATAATTTCAAGTTAATATAAAAAGACAGTTGACACATGTTCATTATAAAACCATAAACTGATACACTCATTATGGTGCACAATACTTTTGATGTTGGCATAAAGTTTATCAATGGTATATATCTCAGAAAACCACGTGTGCAGTAGGACCGTTGTATAGGAACAAGACCAAGAATAGTGGGTCTTTGTACTTTAGCAAAAAATCACCTAAATAGGTGCACAAAATGGTGCAATGTTACTCCTTTACCAAGTCTGCACCTTTCGCCGTTACTTTGCACCTTGTTTGATTCTCGCTTGGTAGCTTATCAAGCAAATGACCAATCAAAGGGGCTGTAGTGAATCTACGTGTGAAGAAGAACTATTTTCATATTACGTTACTGCCAATTTCTCTGTTTTTCAAATCCCTGTATGCATGATGAGCTATTATTTCACGTAAGAACCAATAGAGCAGTGATGTAAATCAAAAATTTTGCATTTAAACACAAAATACATGTGTTTTCTCTCCGTGAGTGAATTGTTTCTCTCGGACCCTATAATTGGTTGATAGCCTTGCTGTGGCCGTAGTTGTCATTAATATGATTGTACAGACCCATCTAATTATTTTCAAGATTATATTAAAATAAAACTGGCACATATTTATTCAAAACCATAAGGGTATACATTCATAATAGTGCATGATATATTTGATAGTTGACATAGAGTGTACGAATCTTGTATTAACAGAGGAGTACATAAAACCATGCGTGCAGTAGGACCATGGTTTAGGAACAAGACTAAGAAAGGTGCGACTTTGCCCCTTAGCAAAATGCACCCTAAAAGGTGCATAAAATGGTGCAACTTTAATCCTATGCCGAGTCTGCACCTTTTTTTCGTTACTTTGCACCATTTATCAACCATTTTTTCTTAGTGTGTATTAGTGATACTTTGTTCGGTTTGTTTATTTGATATGATTGAGTAACTTACTCTTGTTTTATTGGTTGCTCAAGCTTGTAGCAACCCTGTTGCAATTATATTGTGAACATTATGTTGTAATCAAATTACTTTGTTTTATGCTTTGTTTGGATTGACCAATTATTTGCAGAATTAGATTGGATCAATCATGATCATCTGAAAAGAAGATGATTACATATTGTTCATACTGCTCGGTATGTGCATTCATGTAATGAAACCTATTTGTTCATTTAGCTGGGTGCTCAGATTAAAAGGATATCTTGAATGATATATCTCGTGTGTTGTTGCCTTATTTCTTTGCGTAGTAATCACTTACAACAGAACCACATCTATCGTCTAGACTGGTAAATACAGTACCAAGATCTGACAATGGCCCAGTTTTAAGGGAGGATGAAGCCGATAGTTGCGAAGGGGAAATATAAGAGGAAGAACTTACTCAAGCATTAAAAAATATGAAATTAAATAAAGCACCAGGTTCTGATCGGCTAACTACTTCACTTTTGTGAACCCTGGCCCACATAGGTACTGTTTCTCCCTATTTTCTTTTGTCTCAATATTGTAACCTGTAATTTTGTATAATGTGCATATGTTAATATTTGTGTTGTATATAACACTGTATTATGCCTTTAGGTCGAATAAATAATAGAAATAATAATAATACTGAATTTTATGTTACTTTTTGGAGTGAAACACAAGATGTGTTAAGGGTAATAGGTTACTCACAACGGAAGGGAATAATTACACTACAATTTTAAAAAGTGGAGAGAGGGAAAACTTAAATAAATGGAGGCCGATAACGTTATTAAATATTGATTATAAATTAGTATAGCAGCAGTTTTAGCAAACCGTTTATAAGGGGTTTTACATCTACTTATTACCATGATTACTGAAGATCAAGTTGGTAATGTTAAGGTCGTAATGCAACTGACGATACTAGACTTATACAAAACTTTATTGATTATGTTGATGTAAATAAGTTTAATGGAAGTTTAGTCGTTCTTCTCTTTCTTAAAGCTTTCGATACGTTGGAATGGAATTTTTATTAAATGTTGTCTTCGTTAGTATGGATTTCGAGATAACTTTTTAAGATGAGGTGATTTATTATACAAAATTATACAGCTGTTTTTATTCAGCTAGTTTAAATGGTTGGTTTACAGAAAATATATGTCCGTCACATGGGATTATACAAGGATGCCCACTCTCTGCTCTTTTATTTATATTGGCTGTAGAAGTAATAGCAAACAAAATAAGAAATTATAATAATATACATGGTATAGGATTTCTCGGTCAATTTCGTAAGTTGGCCAAACGAATTCATTTTGTGTGCAGTCAATTTCGCCGATTTTGTCACCGCAGCTGTATTTTATAGTTCAAATTCGTTTTTTTAGCATTTGAATTCATATAGCGATCATTCGAAAGCAGTTTGTTTCGCACAATTGTCATTCAATTTAAAGCAGGAACATTTGTGATTACGTAAACCGTCTCCCGTGAATTCCGTTGACGAAATTGAATGCTAATAGCGTGCTTTTTAAATTTAATGCTATAAGTGCTAAATCACTTGAGCGACGAGGTAAATAGAATGAAGAAAATACAATTTTGAACGACAGTTTTACGCATACAGCTTAATTTCGCGAATTTCGCGAATGAAACGCTTATCAGTACGAATAAAAAGTTTACAAAGTTTGCCGAGAAAACCGGTATATTAAAATAGGACAATTAAAAAAAAGAAATTCAAATATGTCAGTTAGCAGAGGGTCTTTCCAAAAGGTGACCCCCGATTTCTGACACCCCTGACACCCCTATTCTGACACTCTTTTTTCCCATTCACTTTGTACACAAACTATACCACACAAACACACTGAAGTGTCACTACACGCTGAAGCGATACACAAAAGTCATACCCCGCAATAACCTTTACGTCCAATGCAATGCAACACACACACTTCACACACATAACAAAACACATTGAATAATGCCACCAAATTGTCGTGGAAAACTTCAACACACAGTAACACACTGCATATACACACACGTGCACACAGGGATGTGCTTGTGTACGTACCTGCAATGCTAACGTACGTGCGTGTATGCGGACGTACATGTAGACTGTACATATTTAAATGGGAGAGACAGAGAGACGTGTCACTGTACATACATGGGAGAGACAAAAAGACATGTGTGTTTGTGTGGTATAGTTTGTGTACAAAGTGAATGGGGGAAAAGGGTGTCAGAATAGGGGTGTCAGGGGTGTCAAAAATCGGGGGGTCACCTTTTGGAAAGACCCGATGATATGAATAATTATGAATGATATGAACTCGGCAAATATATCATTAGAGTTAATAGACGAATTCGGGGGAACAGCTCGAGTTGTACTGAATACAGAAAGGACTAATGTCTTGTGGTAAAGATAATGTCAACCGGTAGAAAATGTTATAGACATTCCATGGGAAGATAGATTTGTGAAGTGTTGAAAGATTTATTTTCCTAGAAGTAATTGTAAATTAGTATGATTATAATTGGTACGGATATGAAGAATTACAGCTAAAAAGAACATAACATTTGTAGAAAAAATATATATCTAACGTATAAAAGTTAATAATAACCTTGAAAACATTAATTTTGTAAAAATTAGTTTGTACAGCGCATGTTATTCTTTGTCCAGTAGACATAATGAACAAATTTGATTAATTATTATTTGAATTTTTTCTAGGCATTTCTGTTTCGAGAGTTAAACAATAGAATGCAATAAAAGACATCGCGAATGGGGGGGGGGGGGGGGGGGGAGGGGGGGCTAAATAGCAAAATATGATAGATCCTGTGATGTATTTTAATAGCGTAGAATTGAAATGGATTAGTAAATGTGTTGATGTTCTTAAAAGAACATGTAAATGGTTCTTTGAATATTGGTTACAAATAATCGGTGGAGTAAAAGTAGTTTTAAATTGGCGATGATATCCAAAATACATGTTGTCATTACAAAGAAAGTAACCAGGGGTTTATTGTGATGTTTGTATACTTACCTTTGGTATAACTAGGAACTTGACTTGTTTTGAATAATAGTGAAGAAATAAGTAAACGAATGTTGTGGTTGAATAAACACATAACATATAATTGTGACATGTTAATTGTTTAACATTCGACCAAGTTAGGTTTTTTTGTTGTAGGGATATGGAAAGTGTTGTTTTGTTATAAATAAATTATGGTCAAGACATATACGAAATAATGAAATTGATAAATTTAAGAAATTTGTGTCCGACACAGGTAATGAAAATGGAAATAATTATATTTTTGAAAATGATAATAATACCGTCTTATTTACCCAGGATAGCCACTTCAGTGACGAACACTGCTCTTCCAGCGGGCCCTGTATAACATACATGTTACTATTACCCTACTCACTCTATGTATGTCGAGCGTCTGACTAGAAGGCAGTAGGTCCCATTTTATAATGGTCTTTAGTATGGCCCGGCCGGGGTTCGAAACCACGACCTCCCGTGCATGAGACGGACGCTCTACCATTGTGCCACATACAGTATAATATATTTATATGTATATTTTTATGAAAGTAAAGTATATTTATCTTGGAATAGTACATTTTACAAACTTACTTCAGATTTTCCTCAATAGTTTCTTGCAAATTTTTTCAGCAGTGTTTATTAATGGCAATGGTCATCATTATATACCGGTTTCACCCCTAACATGCCTAAGGCTAATGTAATAATTTCAGTAGGTATACTCATTGTAAAGAAATTAATTTGATAAAACGATTTTAACGTTTCTTAGAGAATGTTTTTCACATTTTTGTGATATGTGTTTCAAATATGTGTGTATATAGATGAGTACATAATGTTATATTGTGCTAAATGTTATTTTCTTCAATACAATTAAGTTTGTCACCAATTAATGAAAACTTAAATTGCGGAGAAAATCTCAACATTCGTTTAATGTAAAAGCATTGAAACTGCGAACAAATCTCAAATTCGATTCTTAAATGCAGTCTGAAACTGCATGCTATTATCATACGTATACGGTGTAAAATAAATGAAACTACAAGCCAATATCTTACGTATGGTCTAAAATAAATGAAAGTACATGCTAATATCTTACGTATACGGTCTAAAATAAATGAAACTACATGCTAATATCATACGTATACGGTCTAAAATAAATGAAACTACAAGTCTAAAACAAATCTACTGATGGAATGCATATACAAAAAATGACCGACAAATCGCGAATTTCTACACACATATCTATGGTTTAATTATGCAAATTACGAAGGCACAATACTTTTTCATTCAAACCCTTAAATGCGGATTATGAAAACTACGAACAAAATCACACCATCAATGCAACCTGAAACTACACACATATCTAAGATTTAATTATGCAAATTACGACCACACAATACGTTTTCATTCAAACCCTTAAATGCGGATTAAAACTACGAACAAAATCATTACATAAATGCAACCTCAAACTACACACATATCTAAGATAAGATTCAATTATGCAAATTACGATGGCTCTATACTCTTTCAATCAAACCCTTCAATTGATGCAAAATATAATTGCAAACAACTTTTAAAATTGTGTTTCATTCATGAAATCAATGCAACTTTGAATATCAAAAGAAAACAAAATTTCATTGAATCATGCAAATTGAGACAGCACATGCAAAGTTCTAACATTGTAAAAGCAAAAGCCTATATTACACATGAACAATATTTGCGAAACTATACCAAATCGTTAAATTAATACAAATTGAAACTAGAAAGAAATCTTAAACTCGTTTTAAGCATGTAAATTAAAACAGCAATATCATTAAATCAGTTTTAAATTGAAATTGCAGACTAACTCAAATTCAATTCATAAATACGGATTGAAACTACCAACAAATGGTTACATTTTGGGCAATATTGTTGATCGATTGCTAAATGAAAATTGATGAATGCAAACGAAAAGTATACAATCACAAACATTATATGAAATATCAAATTTGACTCGTAGAGTTCCCAATAATATTATTACAAAATTATTCATAATTATCAGGAAGATACATCTGTCGATAAGTATATGTATACAACCTGTTATTGTTCGAATGTCTTGACGGAACTCATTAAAGGATTTCCATGCTCAATTAATGGTTTCATGAAGTTTGGGTAATATTTAAAATCTAATTAATAAATGCAAAATGAAACTACAATTAAATTTGTCACCAATTTATGAAAACTGAAATTGTGGACAAATCTCAACATTCGTTTAATGTAAAAGCATTGAAACTGCAAACAAATCTCAAATTCGATTCTCAAATGCAACCTTAAACTACAAGATAATATCATACGTATACGGTCTAAAATAAATGAAACTATAAGCCAATATCATACGTATACGGTCTAAAATAAATGAAACTACAAGCCAATAGCATACGTAAACGGTCTAGAATAAATACAAAATACATACAATTCTAAAGCAAACCTACTGATGAAATGCATATCAAAATAAATGACCGACAAATCGCGAATTTCTACACACATATCTAATATGCAATTATGCAAATTACGACCACATAATACTTTTTAATTCAAACCATTAAATGCGGATTAAAACTACGAACAAAATCATAACATCAATGCAACCTGAAACTACACACATATCTAAGATTCAATTATGCAACTTACGACGATATATACAATACCTTTTCCTATACCGTTAAATTGATGCAAAATATAATTGCACAAAACTTTTAAAATGTTGTTTCTTTAATGCGGATTGAAACTTTAACCAAGTAATGAAATTTAACACTTTCACTTACACATTTCTCCCTATTGAACCATAAATGAACTAAATGGTTGTAAGTGAGTTCCCAATAATATCATATCAAATTATTCATCATTATCAGGAAGATACATCTGTCGATGAAAATATGTATACAAACTGCTAGTGTTCGAATGTCTTGACAAAACTCATTAAAGGATTTCCATGCTCAATTAATGGTTTCATGAAGTTTGGGTAATATCTAAAATCCAATTTATAAATGCAAAATGAAACTACAATTAAATTTGTCACCAATTAATGAAAACTGAAATTGCGGACAAATCTCAACATTCGTTTAATGTAAAAGCATTGAAACTGCAAACAAATCTCAAATTCGATTCTTAAATGCAGCCTGAAACTGCATGCTATTATCATACGTATACGGTCTAAAATAAATGAAACTACAAGCCAATATCTTACGTATGGTCTAAAATAAATGAAACTACATGCTAATATCTTACGTATACGGTCTAAAATAAATGAACTACATGCTAATATCATACGTATACGGTCTAAAATAAATGAAACTACAAGTCTAAAACAAATCTACTGATGGAATGCATACACAACAAAATTACCGACAAATCGCGAATTTCTACACACATATCTAAGATTTAATTATGCAAATTACGAAGGCACAATACTTTATCATTCAAACCCTTAAATGCGGAATATGAAAACTACGAACAAAATTATACCACCAATGCAACCTGAAACTACACACATATCTAAGATTTAATTATGCAAATTACGACCACACAATACGTTTTCATTCAAACCCTTAAATGCGGATTAAAACTACGAACAAAATCATTACATAAATGCAACCTCAAACTACACACATATCTAAGATAAGATTCAATTATGCAAATTACGATGGCTCTATACTCTTTCAATCAAACCCTTCAATTGATGCAAAATATAATTGCAAACAACTTTTAAAATTGTGTTTCATTAAAAAAAAAAAAAATTTCATTGAATCATGCAAGTTGAGACAGCACATGTTAAGGTGGCTTGCAACGAACAGTCACGTATCACGTGTCACGTTCACGTTTTGCGCCCTTTCGTGAAATAGGTCACCCAAGACTACGAAATGTTGGGTTACGTGACCTAACAGTTTGTTGATATACTATATGCAATTCATGAAAGCTCACGTAAATAAATTGGCGCTTGCGTAAACAAAATAATGTAAATTGTCGTTGAGCAGAGACTAATTCTCGGTAAATTTAATCGTGAACGAACCAGTCCTAGATTATAGGCGTACCCAGGGGGCAGGGGGACGGACACCCCCTACCACCCGCCCCCCCCCACCCCCCCTTACATGATTCTTAAGAAATGTCTTGGTCTCGGCCTCGGCTGCGATCATTTTCTACGGACACCCCCTACCCACACCCCCCCCCCCCCCCGCTTACTTAAATTTGTCTGACGAAATAGCCCCCTCCTACACCCACCCCTTGAAAAAATCCTTGGTACGCCACTGCCTACAAGTAGCTAGTTCGGATGTCAAATACTTTAATTGATTGATTTAATATTGATTGGTTGGTGTGATTAATTGTTTCATTGATTGATTGAATAATGATTGACTGATTGATTGATTGATTGTTAGATTAAATGATTGATTTATAGATTGACTCGATTCAATCACCATAATTAAACTCTATTAATCAAATCATTGTTTTATTACTTTTAAACTCATTGATCACTGCACTCACTCACTATCACATGCATGCACATACAACGCCGTTAACGGCCACGCGCAGACTACGAGCACGGGAACTTCAGGCGTATGCGAACTGAATGGTCCGCTGCGTGTAGCAGTTCAGCTGGAAATCAACATTTGTCAAAATCCACGCACGACACGTCTTTAGAAATACTCTAATAACAAGAAAAATAATGCAAGTGGTATGGTTGTACATTACCTAAATGACAGAACTGCATATTATCGTCTCAGATTACTCTGAATTATGCACGTACATATTATAAACATAATGATTTAAATGATTTGATAAGGGGGTATCGGCATTTTCGTCGACATTTTAAAATCTCTTTGTGCGTTTATGTCTAGTCTTAGTAACAAGCGCTTGCAATTTTAAAAATCTTGATTAAACACTCACGTCACGTTTTGGTTACCGGCGTGGAAAACAACGAATGGTCGGCCCTACACTTCGTAAATTAGAGTCACCTTTTTGACGAAATATCTCTAAACGTGAACGTGACACGTGATACGCGATACGTGACTGTTCGTTGCAAGCCTGTTAAGGTCTAACATAGCAAAACCAAAGCCTATTATAAATGAACTATATTTGCGAAACTATCCCAAATCTTTAAATTAATACAAATTGAAATTAGAAAGAATTCTTAAACTTGTTTTAAGCATGCAAATTGAAACAGCAATATAATAAATTCGATTTTAATCGACATTCAAACTAATTCAAATGTATTTCATAAATACAGATTGAAACATTTGACAAATGGTTACATTGGGCAATATTAATTTAAGAACAAATTGTTGATTCAATTGATAAAATTGATAAATGCAAACGAAAATTATGCAAACACAAACAAATAAATGAAATATCAAATTCGACTCTATCATCTATTTAAACTACTAACAAATCACAAAAGCAATTCAAACTGGAATAGAAAATCAAACTCGATTTCTATTAATGAATATAATTGAACTGCATACAATTTTGTACTATTCTAGCTACGCAACATAATATACAAGAAGTATCAAGATTGATTGATGAATGGAAAGTAGAACTAAAAACAAATTTACACAAATGTGATGCAAAAAACACATACTTAATCGGGAGTGGGGAACAGTGTATGTGTGAAAGCTACTGGGAATAACTACTATGCTACGTTATGGCTAATGTAAATTTATTATGATAATAAGTATGATAGAACAAACGGATAGAATACGCGACGTGTTATTTTGTGCGATCTTACGCTGAAATGTGATATATATGCGTGTTATATGCAAAAGTACAAAAAGCCAGCTACCATATTCACAAAATAGAATTTAAAAAAAAAATAATAATTAAAAACTGTCTCGATCGCTCTATTCTCAGTTCTACAATGTTCTGATTTATTTAATGGGCCGTTCAACCAGCATCTTGTGAATTTCCCCGACCTATACAAAGAAATAAAAGAAATAAGAAAACAAAAATAACATGTCTCTTTAATAACGATAATTAGGATAGTAAAACGTATACCTGAATATAAATGAAAATGATATTATTGATAGTAAATTTAACAAAAATAATTACTTTGACAGCGGTTACGTATTCGCATGAAGCTATAAATTAATATGCAAATATGATGTTTATGATTATAATAAAGGTAATGATAACTGTAATAATACAGCTAATAGAATATTAATATCAATCATAGGCATGAGTGGAAAAGATTAGAGAGGTGATTAGGCTTAAAGGGGACCACCAGGCAAAGAGCAACACATAATTATATGTTTTGGTACCGTTTTGTGATATCAAATAGATACCTGACATTTCGCAAAGGGTTGTGTAATTCATAAACAAAGCAATTAATTACCACCACTTACGGAACCACTATTATGTCCTGGTTCCGTACAGGCGAAACATTTGCAAGTGTGCCAATACTATTCACGCGTACGTTTGGAGACAATAGAATCCCGGACGATTCGTTCGCTCTGGACAAAGTAGTCTCGTACATGCAGACCCGTGAACGCGTGCTTTAGAATGATGCGTTTTCCAATTATATTTTTTTCCCAACTGGAAACATATTTTTGTGAACTTGTTGATGGAATGGACTACTAAAGATGTTACCTTTCATTTATAAGAACATTATTTTCGGGTGATGGTACCCTTTAACTTATAATTCTCCAATGAGATTTGTTTTTTTCCACTGACATTTGCACACGGAACCTTTCTTTTTCACCCATTCTAATATTAACATACAAATCTACATTTTGAGTAATATTTCATATTTAGCCATATAATGTATATAATCCCAAAACACCATATTGGGGTTTGCATACAGAGTTGCAATCAATCGTGACTAATTGCGATTAAATGCAAGTCGGAAGATACGCGCATTTTAGCTAATCGGATTTGCATATTTAGGCATATTTTCTAGTTCTTAAGGGGAATAAGTATACCAAATATGCGATCATAGTAGAACGCACCTTTTCCTTGAGCTTGCGGTCTCGTTTCTCCTCGTCCTTCTATTTCTTCTCGCGCTGTTTGGCCAGATACTTCTCCAGTTGAAAGGTCTCCCAGCGCAGGTAATTCAGCTCCCTGATGTGGTCCGGTTCTAAATGAGCAAGACACAAAATGAGAACATTATTAACACTCAATTACCGTGTAACCCTTATTAAGACCCCATGCAGAAAGAAAAAAGAATGGTCTTTGTATAATAACATACCCCTTTACAGGCAAACTGCTTCCTTTAAATAAAGGTAGTCGCTAGAGTAGGTTTGAATGTATAACACCATTGGGTTGAAAATACGTTTAAAGCTATTTATAGAAAACAAATATGCCAATTAAAATATTGTCACATTATTATGCAATTGTAATACAACATATGAATGTCTCTATAATAGAAAACGGCAGTCGAAAGGGAGGACTAGACATTTAAAAATAAATCTATTACCATCAACTTGCTTTAAAAATAACAAAAATAAATTAAATAAAATGCAGTCATAGCATAGTTGTCATCAGCCTAATTGCGTCCTGGATCATCCTGGACATTGTATTGCTGGTGACCTGTTATTTCAAAGGGCCCATTGTACTGATGTCTATACTCTGAACTCAAGGGATTGACTGGATAATGAAAGGAAACCATTAGAATATCTCCAGGGACCATAACAATGAGACAATAAGTCTGCTGGTGCAAAGTGTTACCGGTAGTCTTTGTCTTTTTAGGCCCGGCTCAAGTTTAGCCACTGATGAGAATTCGGGCCATAATGTTTGTTTATTTTGTATGACATAATTATGCACATTGTGTAATATCAAGTCTAAGTTTTTAAGCCAAGTCAGAGCAGCATCTTTTGTTTCATGAATCGTGGAAACATAAGAGAGGGTAGTCATTTCTACATGCTGCACTGTCTGGTCTGGATTCCCGCAGTCACATGCAGGGCTATCTTTCATTTTCCACCAATGGAGGTGGTGGGTTCGGACCCTATTGAGAGTCCCCATTATTTCCTGAAAATGAGCTTTGTATTGATGTGTAAAATGATCTTTGAGAAAATTACAGTCAAAGTCGGGTTCGTTTATAGTATACGCACCCTTTGGCGTCGGGTCCTTCTTACAACAGGTCTTACAACAGGTCCTACGACATTTTTTGTAGATTAACCTGCAGACCTTGTAGCCGTGGAAGAAGATGCTGAACGGTGGAGTCAGACAAGACTTGTTCATGTATTCCTTGATGAGTGCATAGCGATGGAACTTCCAGATGGCATCAGTGTTTTTTTTGCACAGCCGAGAAAGTAAAACTGTACAAATGAGAAACAAATGAATAGTAATAAGGATGGGTACATGAATCAGGCAAGTAATCACGAATATTTGTTTTCTTCTTCTTCTTCTTTTTCTTTTTCTTTTTCTTTTTCTTTTTCTTCTTCTTCTTCTTCTTCTCCTTTTTCTTCTCCTATTTCTTCTTCTTCTTCTTCTTCTTCTTCTTCTTCTTCTTCTTCTTCTTCTTCTTCTTCTTCTTCTTCTTCTTCTTCTTCTTCTTCTTCTTCTTCTTCTTCTTCTTCTTCTTCTTCTTCTTCTTCTTCTTCTTCTTCTTCTTCTTCTCGCCGTTCTTCACCATCTTAACCCTGATATTCCGTCTTCGTGTGGATGGTGTGGGGAGAAAGGAACAATCACGCATTTATTCATCCGATGCCCCCTTATCCAGCCGACCTTGGACCTTCTTCATCGTCTCATCGCTTGCCTTCTTCTGACCGTCAAGATTGACTTTGAACTCTATTGGACTCTGGTTCCACATGCGCGGGGTCGTTGCAGGGAGGCAGTCCGTCTTTCTAATTTTGTTAATATAGGTTTGAAAAGTACTTTGTATTGGTTGTATAAGAAATTTTGTTTTTATGACCCTATTTCCTTTTGGGTACTCAGGATTAGAAGTAAAATCTTGTTGGAATATGAATTTTATAAAATGCATAATAACTTGTTTGCTTTAAATAAGTGTTGGTCTTGCAATGATGCAATTTTTCTTGTTAATGGCGATAGGTTTACATGGTTGATTTAAAATGTAGGTTTTGTGCCTGGATTCTATTGTGATACTTGGCCTATTTTATTTTGCTGTACTTATTACTTAAATGTTAAACACCGTTTGTGCTGGTTTGATATACAGTTTAAGGTTCTTTATCTTTTTGCTTAAACTTACAAAATATTTTTCAGGTTCTTTTGTGCTTCCTTGACAATTGTTTTGCTTGTATTTGTTGTGCTTGCATACATTATGTATTCTATTTTGTAGTTTGTTTTTATTGTAAACATTTGACTTTGATGTATTATTAATTTTGTAAATAAAGTTATCCTTTGAAAAGTCTTCTTCTTCTTCTTCTTCTTCTTCTTCTTCTTCTTCTTCTTCTTCTTCTTCTTCTTCTTCTTCTTCTTCTTCTTCTTCTTCTTCTTCTTCTTCTTCTTCTTCTTCTTCTTCTTCTTCTTCTTCTTCTTCTTCTTCTTCTTCTTCTTCCAATTCAAGTACAGAGTGCCGTTTGCGTATTATTAGAGATGTAACTGCGGTAAGTAGGTGACCTTACGATTCTTTTAGTTTTGTTCTTATAAAGGGAATTAACGGTCTGGTTTAGAGTGTGCTTTAAAAAGAAAATCATGTTTGCGTGGTAGAGAATAGTTAAACGTAGGTATATATATAATTAGTATAGGAAGCGTGTCTAAACATGAATGTAAAGCTATTATATCATGTACAAATGAGCATAATCCTGATGAGAGTAAGGATCATAGCACACATTAATATAACCGTTTTGTTTTTGTTAAACTTTTGTTTAAAAATTGCGTAACTCTAAATCCACTCGAGCATACCTGAACATCGCAATAAGGAGGTTGAGTAGGAGCACATTGCTGACGAGCATGTATGCCCCCAGCAGGACCACTCCTAGCACTGCGTTCTCTGGACACCGTTGCTGCCCCTCTGCTATCAAAGTAGCATTTCTAGTGCACTCACCGGTTCCTGAATTTTATTTAAAAAGATACACAAATATTATACCCCCAATGCCCTGACACATTTACTTTGGGTTTAAAATCACATCAAATATGAATACATCTATTAAATGCAAACGGCTGGATGGTCCATTGTCTGGGATGCCAACATGGCACTCCTGGATCCCGTTGCAGAAAGAGATACAATCAATTGTAAGCATAGGCGTACCCAGGGGGGGGGGGGGGGGGGTTTGGGGGGTTCAAACCCCCCCCCCCCCCCCTTTGGCCCCCAAAATGGCTGTTTTGGGGGGTTTGAACCCCCCCCTTTTCAAATTTTAGCCAGTCTCGAGACCACTTACAAGCGGTCTCGACCCTCATTAACCTGGTCTCGGCCTCGAAAATTTGCGAAGAAACCCGGTCTCGGGCTCGAAAATGTTGAAATTTCTTGGTCTCGGCTTCAAAAAATTTTCACGAGATAATATTGAAACAAATGGCAATTTCCGATGTTAAATTGCTAAAATGTTCAAGCTCGCTACGCTCGCATTCGTAATTATATATAATATTCTACAACCTCGGGTGTTTATATATTACCCTTCAAAACGCAATAACATAACACGAATATACCCATACAATAATATTGAAACAAATATCAATTTCCGATGTTAAATTGCTAAAATTTTCAAGCTCGCTTCGCTCGCATTCTTATATATACAATATTCTACAACCTCGGGTGTTTATATACTCCCTTCAAAACGAAATATCATAACACGAATATACCCTTACAATAATATTGAAACAAATGGCAATTTCCGATGTTAAATTGCTAAAATTTTCAAGCTCGCTCCGCTCGCATTCCTATATATATAATAATCTACAACCTCGGGTGTTTATATACTCCCTTCAAAACGCAATATCATAACACGAATATACCCTTACAATAATATTGAAACAAATGGCAATTTCTGATGTTAAATTGCTAAAATGTTCAAGCTCGCTTCGCTCGCATTCTTATATATATAATATTCTACAACCTCGGGTGTTTATATACTCCCTTCAAAACGAAATATCATAACACGAATATACCCATACAATAATATTGATACAAATGGCAATTTCAGATGTTTAATTGCTAAAATTTTCAAGCTCGCTTCGCTCGCATTATTATATATATAATATTCTACAACCTCGGGTGTTTATATATTACCCTTCAAAACGCAATAACATAACACGAATATAGTATATTGAAACAAATGGCAATTTCTGATGTTAAATTGCTAAAATGTTCAAGCTCGCTTCGCTCGCATTCGGTATATATGATATTCTACAACCTCGGGTGTTTATATACTCCCTTCAAAACGAAATATCATAACACGAATATACCCATACAATAATATTGATACAAATGGCAATTTCAGATGTTTAATTGCTAAAATTTTCAAGCTCGCTTCGCTCGCATTATTATATACATAATATTCTACAACCTCGGGTGTTTATATATTACCCTTCAAAACGCAATAACATAACACGAATATAGTATATTGAAACAAATGGCAATTTCCGATGTTAAATTGCTAAAATGTTCAAGCTCGCTACGCTCGCATTCGTAATTATATATAATATTCTACAACCTCGGGTGTTTATATATTACCCTTCAAAACGCAATAACATAACACGAATATACCCATACAATAATATTGAAACAAATATCAATTTCCGATGTTAAATTGCTAAAATTTTCAAGCTCGCTTCGCTCGCATTCTTATATATACAATATTCTACAACCTCGGGTGTTTATATACTCCCTTCAAAACGAAATATCATAACACGAATATACCCTTACAATAATATTGAAACAAATGGCAATTTCCGATGTTAAATTGCTAAAATTTTCAAGCTCGCTCCGCTCGCATTCCTATATATATAATAATCTACAACCTCGGGTGTTTATATACTCCCTTCAAAACGCAATATCATAACACGAATATACCCTTACAATAATATTGAAACAAATGGCAATTTCTGATGTTAAATTGCTAAAATGTTCAAGCTCGCTTCGCTCGCATTCTTATATATATAATATTCTACAACCTCGGGTGTTTATATACTCCCTTCAAAACGAAATATCATAACACGAATATACCCATACAATAATATTGATACAAATGGCAATTTCAGATGTTTAATTGCTAAAATTTTCAAGCTCGCTTCGCTCGCATTATTATATATATAATATTCTACAACCTCGGGTGTTTATATATTACCCTTCAAAACGCAATAACATAACACGAATATAGTATATTGAAACAAATGGCAATTTCTGATGTTAAATTGCTAAAATGTTCAAGCTCGCTTCGCTCGCATTCGGTATATATGATATTCTACAACCTCGGGTGTTTATATACTCCCTTCAAAACGAAATATCATAACACGAATATACCCATACAATAATATTGATACAAATGGCAATTTCAGATGTTTAATTGCTAAAATTTTCAAGCTCGCTTCGCTCGCATTATTATATACATAATATTCTACAACCTCGGGTGTTTATATATTACCCTTCAAAACGCAATAACATAACACGAATATAGTATATTGAAACAAATGGCAATTTCAGATGTTACATTGTTAAAATTTTCAAGCCCGCTCCGCTCGCAGTCGCATATATAATTTTTCATAACTTCGGGTGTTTATATATTACTCTTCAAAACGCAATAACATAACACGAATATACCCATACCATAATATTGAAACAAATGGCAATTTCAGATGTTAGATTGCTAAACTTTTCAAGCTCGCTTCGCTCGCCTTAATAACGCCATATCATAAGTCATAAACGAATATACCCATACAATAATATTGAAACAAATGCTAATTTTCCGATGTTAAATTGCTAAAATTTTCAAGCTCGCTTCGCTCGCGTTCGTATATGATATATAATATTCTACAACCTCGGGTGTTTATATATTACCCTTCAAAACGCAATTATATAACACGAATATATACCCATGCAATTATATTGAAACAAATGGCAATTTCAGATGTTAATTGCTCAAATTTCCAAGCTCGCTCCGCTCGCTCCCCCTCCCCCCACTGAGAGGGGTTCTCAACCAATGGTCTTGGTATCGGCCTCGAAAAATGTTGACGGACCGTGGTCTCGGTCTCGAAAATTCTGAAGGTACTTGGTCTCGGCTTCGACAATTTTACAAAATAACCCCCCCCCCCTTGAAAAAATCCTGGGTACGCCACTGATTGTAAGTTACGATTGATTGTAAGTCAGCAACTTTGCGCGTTTCAACCAATCAGATTTGCGCATCTAGAACATATGATCTGACTTACAATTAATTGTAACTTACAATCGATCGTATCTCTTTCTGCAACGGGGCCCTGGGCCCCCTTGCAGAAAGAGAAACCAAAACCTGCACCATTACATTACAAACTAATAGTTTTAACTCTACCATGCTCGAAAGGAATACACACAAAAAACACAAAATGACCACGTAAAAAGCCTGTTATCATTCAAAAAGAGCCGTTCAAACTCAAGAGGGCACTCTCTAAAAACTCATTTGATTCAACCATTTTAAATAAAATATCGTGCATGTTATGTTTTGTTGAAAGAGTGATTAGATAGAGAGAAAATCAACAACTAATTAAAAACCTCTTTTGTAAATTTTGAAAAGAGGAAATCATTTAAAACAAATTGTAACGGCTGGTTCAAAATTATCGAATAATTGTGGGACCCCACAATTATTACAAATGGTTATGTTTATGGATATTTCAGCCATTCCTGAACCGATTTTGATCAAATAAAGTTTATTCTGTCATTAGAATTGTGTGCTCTTTCAAATTTGACACTCAGTTTTGTATTATCTCACAACAAAATTCACGTGTTCAACTATCCCTTTAAACCTGCTCTAACGGTCAGGCGTAAGACCACCTGTCTATACATTCCTTCGATCTCCATTCAACCGGACTCAATTCATAGGATTTTACGAGGTTTGACTGTATGAATTGTTTGATTATACCCTGCACTGTTTCCAGGTAGAGTTCACCAAAGACCTGGAAGAAGGACCTGTACAAGACCCCTTTGATGACTTCATCGATATTGTTGTAGTTCGGGTACAGGATGGCCTGAGATGCGATGCCGTATGACAAGAGAAACACGGCCAGGATACCGATGAAAAGGCCAAGATCGTACATCTGTTAACAACAAAAATAGAAGTATATTATGGATACAAATGTATAACTAAGGTCCACCCATTCGGCAACCAGACATTTAACTCCGTGAATTAGGAAAAAATATATTTGAATAAATGTTTAAAAAGTAATCCGTTTAGAACTCCCTAACATTACTCAAACAAGCATGTATAATAAAAATTACCAATTCAAATAAATTACTAAAATGTTTAATACATTACCATCTTTCCGATCATAAGCAGCTTTGGAGCGACTTTCTTTAATCCTAAGAAAGCCTGCAGCAGTCGGACAAAGAACGTCATAAGACTGAAACACATGACGATGCGAGCTGCTCCGAGAGTTGCCGGGAACAGCCGAAGAACGAAACCAGTCCCGAATAAGGTCAGACTCATCAGATCAATCCGGTTCCACACACTGTCCATCCATACACAGATCTTCCAGCAACCCTTGGCCTCTTTGTTTGGAACGTCAGTGATCTTTCGATACGGAAAACATGACATTTATGTATTAAACATATGGAATCAAATTGTAAATTGTGAAAGTTGTGTGTTAATTGTGTGAGCAATGCACTACAATAAAGACTATAGTTGAGTATCGCCAATAAAACTGTCAACACTTAGTTTATTCTAAAATTTGACTCCAATTTTTTCAAAATAATTAAGTGTTCTAATATTGGATGTTGCTTGTAAGTATCGGCTTCCATGGTGGTGTAGATAATACGTTTGGTTTGCGGTTGCACCATGTGAGAGAGGAGAATTGGAGAGTCCTGAGAAGGACTGTTAGTATTCTTTTTAGGAATATTATCACTAAAATTGTCACTACGTGTATAAATACCAAATTCAATACAAAATTGCATTGGCTAAATGTTCGTCATTCAAGAATTAAATATTAATGTATCTTCACCACTGAATAGATCTAGACCTAGATCGATTTATCCATACTTTACATGAACATGGACACCAACATTGTACAAAGCTACCAGTTATAACATTACAATTCATATTTACACCCAAACAAATATTTGTTTGTGGCTCTAGAGATGTTTCCATAAGAAGTGAATCAAAGGTAAGTGCATGTTATTTTGCGACCACACATGATTGAATTAAAAATCGTTGTTTAGGCATACATAATGCAAACACTAATTGTTATAATAATAGTTCATTGAAGTAAATTTTAAATGGAAAAGCCGCAAAGTACCTGTATTATTTGTTCAAAGCTGCAGTCCGCAACCCAAATGATCAAGATCCACTCAGCAATGGAGATGGTTTCATGGAAGTTGATGAGCATGACATAGCTGAAGAGGAACAAGAACGCGACGTATGCCATCTGCGGAGAAAGTATTAAGGAGATTTTAAAAATGCAATATTTGCCAAGACCCAAGTTCCAGATGTCGGTCTTGATTTTGGTCTTAGATCTGTGGATCTCGTTGTCTTTCGATTCGGTCTCGGAACAACGTTGGACTCGATTAGGCTTAGGGAATAGACGTCGAGTTTCTATAACGCTGGAACATACATTTGAGCTCAACATAATGTGTTTTGTAGATTTAAATAGCCTGCAATATATTAGAAGTCCGTGTGTCTCAGTAAAATAATGGTACTATCGGAAAGTTTTTGTTGACGTTCTGAAGGAAATCTGCAAGATAATTAAGTTAGAGGCATATTAAAGGTGTACCTGTAAAGTGTCAGATATTGCCATTTGAGACTTGGAATCATGTATCAAATTCATTGTAAGATATGTCCGAATGATGTGTGAAAGTTTCATTGAAAAAGAACACTGCTTTCCTGGTTAAAATAGCGAAAATATGCGTCAGCTTTTACAACGAATTACTGTATGACGTTTATGAGGTTTATGACCGTTCATTAACGCTCTTGAGCTGAATGATAGATATCGTCATACTAAAGGGGCATTTGAAAAAATATAACCCTATTTTATTCTTCTCTTACCATAAGCTAAACAACACGGTAGAAGAGAAACGAGGAAGCTCCAAGTAATTTTCGTGGAGTTAAGACACTTATAAGGCATCCCTTTTAACAAGGAATAAACAGCCTTCCTGATGATTTGTAATTCAGCTCAATCGGGTTTGCTAGTCGTGAGATATGATCGATTGTTCGTAGTACACAGAAATACACTTAAAGGTTGGCTGACAAGAAAACTACCTTAAAATTGTGTTTTACTGTATCTAAGGTACCCAGTAAACCCAGTAAAAAAAAAAAAAAAAAACTTTTAAATTCACTTTAGTAATCCCCGTAAAAAAATTGAGTCCGGGCGAAGAAAAAGGCTTGGTACGAACAGTCACGTCACGTTCACGTTCACGTCACGTGAACGGTTCTGTACCTTTTGTGAAACAGGTCACCCAAATCTACGAAGTGTAGGGTAAAGTGACCCAACAATTTGTCGTTTTCCATGCCGGTAAAAGTCGAAGTGTCGCGTTAACCAAATCGTGACGTGAGCGTTTAATCAAGATTTTTAAAATTGCAAACGCTTGTTACTAAGACTAGACATACACGCACAAAGAGATTTAAAAATGTCGACGAAAATGCCGATACCCCCTTATCAAATCTTTTCAATCATTATGTTTATAATATGTACGTGCATAATTCAGAGTAATCTGAGACGATAATATGCAGTTCTGTCATTTAGGTAATGTACAACCATACCACTTGCATTATTTGTCTTGTTATTGGAGTATTTCTAAAGACGTGTCGTGCGTGGATTTTGGCAAATGTTGATTTCCAGCTGAATTGCTACACGCAGCGGACAATTCAGGTCGCATACGCCTGAAGTTCCCGTGCACGTCTGCGCGTACTGGCTCTTAACGGCGTTGTATGTGCATGCCTGTGAAAGTGAGTGAGTGAGTGAGTGAGTGAGTGAGTGAGTGAGTGACTGCAGTGATCAATGAGTTTAAAAGTAATAAAACAATGATTTGATTAATAGTATTTATTTATGGTTATTGAATCGAGTCAATCTATAAATCAGTCATTTAATCTAATAAACAATCAATTAATCAGTCAATCATTATAATGAAACAATCACACCAACCAATCAATATTAAATAAATCAATTCATGTATTTGACA
>JBAMJV010012585.1:0-23475 GCA_037951105.1 Echinarachnius parma
ACCACCACCATCACTGCACCACCACCACCCACCACCACCACCACCACCACCAACACCGCCGCCACCATTACCACCACCAGCACCACCGCCACCATGCACCGCCAACTTCACACCACCACAACTACCGAATTAAGTGTACATTAGGCATTGCGACAAACGACCAGACCTAACCCAATCCGAAACCATGCAGATCGAACCAAAATCGACAACAAACCGAATCAGAATCGATAATTCAGGGTGGTGTCAATTTTGCTGTTGCTTTCAGTTCGGTCTGTTATTGAGGTGCTATCGGGCTCGATGCCGTTTGGATTCAACAGCGCAGAATTAGTAGAAATAATTATATTGAGTATTTTAAAATAACAACATACCAATCGATGCTTACATAAGGCGAAAGAGACAGAAAGAAATAAGGGTGGGGTAGCGTTGGGGCCTGCATGTAGCCGCTTGGGAGTTTTGCAAAGTGACTGCAATTTTCCGTCAATGAGTATCTCCCTATTCGAATTTCGGCAACACTGTTTCATTTTCGGGCAAAACCTTTATCTTAATATTTGGGAAGAAAATGTCTTATTTGTGATATTCGGACAAAATATCCCAACCCCCTGACTGACGTAAATGTTTAAAAGCGATTTATGATTAGTACTATCATAATATTATTATTGTCATCATTATTACTATTAATTTACTTATTATTATCATTATTTTTTTTTTAGAGGGAGGTTTTGGATTTCCTAATTTCCCCCCGTCAATTGTCAAGTTATAGCGCCATCTACATGAAGCAATGAATACAAGTTATCAATATAAAAACACCACCGATCTATAGATCGGTGAAAAATACAAGCGCCCAATGCAGAGCTTATTCCGTAGACGTCGTCGCATTATGACTTACGCCATCTTGCGGTAAGAAACAGTTGGCTTACCTAGATTATGACGCCTAGATTATAATCGTGTATGACAAAATAGAAATTAGTATTATATATTATGCATACATTATTACTTATCATAAACAACGAAAGTATAGATTCACTATCTATGCACGTAGTGAAATCTGTATTATCATTTGGCAAAACAATGTCTATTATGTCATTATTATTATACTGGGAGTGGGAGGTAAATTTTGGCGAAATATATGATTTCTAACTTTGGAAATAGTTATCAAAAATTAAAGAGGGCTAATTAATACTGACTTTTTGACGTTGAGAACGTTTTTATTTCGTGTCCATCAAATTTGGCCAGGACTTGACGCAGCTCATAACCGTCCCTTTTGCTGCCACATGCATGTCTTGAATGCAACCCTGCTCCTTCGGTCTATAGTCACCGGCCGGATGATGAGTTTTAGAATGAGTTATATTCAATCATAAACACTTACACTAATGAATACACAAATCGTGTAGATTATAGGCCTACAGAGACTTTTCCTCATTTGTAGCACATTCACCAGAAGTAACACGTATTCAGTATATCATTATCATGAATTACTATAGCTTATATAATTGAGTTCTAAAAGGCGCTAAACCCACTTTCCATACAAATTGAGCTAACGATATTAGTACATTAATATAAAAGCTATACGTAGCTATCTAGAAATTTAAATTGTTAGGACAATTGACACTATCAAAATTGAACGCTCCACTGTCATATTCCCATAAGCATGATGTGACATGTGACATGTGTATGTATATTGTATTTGTATCAAATATGTATAAAAGGCTTTACTTTATTATATTAAAGGGGGCTACTGCCTGCAAGTTTATAACTTTGTAGTCTCCCTCACTTGCAATGCTTTATTTATATGATTGATATTACATGTATTATACACTTTGTGTTTTTAAGATTGAAATGAATAAACGAACTTGAACTTGAACTTGAACAAAGTCTGACAAAGGAACATGCTTTTCTCCAAAGTTGAAAAAGCGGATTCATCGCCTTTTGGAACTAACCTTTTGATATTGACCTATCCTCCTTTTGCAGGCATCGACAAGTTCAGAAATTAAAGGACAATGAAACCCAAGCAAAATGTTGCTTTCATAGTCTTGAAGAGATTAAGAGGAATAATCTCTGAAAGTTAGAGCATAATCGGGCAAGAAACAAGAAAAATACGACTCTTTGAAGATGTCCATTTATTCATATGGGGAACTCAAATTGGCAACGCACTCTGATAAGTGTGTGGACAACTCCCCATATGTTTTGTACACAAAAGTTCCCATTTTTACAGTTTTCTTCATAGTCACATTATTTCATTCCCTCCACTCATGATATGTTATGTATAAAAGCATTCTATAAAACATATGTTGAACTCGAACGAAGGGTAAACATAAATTTTGAGAAAATTTAACAAAATTGAAATTTTGTGTACAAAATGTATGGGGAGTTGTCCACAACTTTGCCAGAGTGCGTTTGCCAATTTGAGTCACTCGAAGAAATACATAGCTCTTTTCAAAGAGTCATAGTTTTCTTATTTCTTGACCGATTGTGCTCAAATTTTCAGGGACTATTCATTATATTTAGTGTCTTATAGTGCATATACAACAATTCTTCTGGATTTCATTGTCCTTTAATTCCTCCATGTGAGATTGGGTATATGAGTTCACAGTGATAACGGATTGAAGCGACGGCATGCAGCCCCCGGGACCCATTTGAAAACGGCAATATTCGGGCAAAAAGCACCTAAAAATTCAGGCAAAACGTGTCATATTCGGGCGAATCCATGTCATATTCGGGCGAATCCATGTCATATTCGGGCAAATCCACTGTCATATTTGGGCAAAATAATGTTATATCATGGGCAAACTCAACGGTTACATTCGGGCAAAGTCATTGTCATGCACATCAGGGCAATATAACATCATTTGTTAACAAAACCGTCTCATAATTATTGGAGCAAAATCGTGTTATTTTTGGACTAAACCATAAAACATAATGTTCTCTTTTGAGATGTCAGGTGAAAAAAAGGAAAGGCCTATCTCGCAAAAGACCTTAGGCTCCCCCCCCCCCCCTGAGAAAAAAAATGTGACCCTACGCCCATGGCTGACACCATAGGTGAAAATTAATAACTATATGGGGTTAGGCACCCATGTATACATATAGCTCTCCAAAATATAAATTTACATTATAAATTGAACCAGGCCCTATAATATAGCCCTCCAAAAATATCAATTTTATGTCTCACATGCACGATACAAGTGCAAAGACGTGTACATTTTTGTTTTAATTTTGTTGGGGCTCCCGACGCATCATTCAGACAAAAAGTTCCTTCCACCAAATTACTCATTTTGACCCTCCTATACATGTATATGGTCAGAATTTTGAAAAGTGCACTTTTCGGCCCAAACAGGGTTAAATTCAATAATATTTTTTAATTTAAAGACATCTATCTAATGTGAAAGCATGCAATCCTAGCTTTCAGGCGTACCCCATTATACTGGAAAACTCCATGTGGTTCCGTTTTTATTCACTGTTGAAGTAACCCATCTCCAAAAGGCGAACGTCCGTGAGGGATTATGTAGATATAGATTTAGTACCCATATATCTCATTTATTTTCTGTCATATACAGCTTATATTCGGAAAATTTACTTCTAAGACTTGCTTCTCTCTGTATGCCAAACGTGGATTAATGTTTTATTTGCCAAATAGAAAATACAAACGTCCAAACTTTGACTGAATTGTTATATTTTTAAAAAATAATATGTTATTCGGAACCTTTGCTTTACTTTAGCCGCATTTTTTAGGAACGCACCTATATACGCTCGTATTCCCGAATCACATAATTTAATGTGCATGTTAATAGGATCAATCGCTGTCTAGATCATATATTGCATAATTACATGACCAAAGAGAGTATAGTTTTCATCACGGACGTTCCCATATCGCTCACGGACGTTCGCCAGAAACAAGAATGTTGGCAGAATGATCTCATCTCATCAAAAAGAGTTTCTATTCTTCGCAAATGGCTTTAAAACAGGGTCATTATACAAACAAACTTGAACATTGCAATAAATCTTTTTAAATGGTTTGGTTTTTACATGGACCTGGTCGTTATAATGAGTCCTATTATTGGTTTAAATTGATTTAATGCTTATAGAACAATATGATGATAATACTTTATCTATTCCTATTATATTTAAGCTAGAGACCATGTATACATCCTAGTCAGATATAAAAGTAGCATTTCCAAGTCGCCTGGTCCCTCTTTCTTACTATATTGTTTTTAATTACAATTTCACGGACGTTCGCATAAATTTCACGGACGTTCTCTGCCTGAACAGTCTTACAGAAATTGATAACAACATTTATTTGAATCTCCGCCAGACCAACATAAAACATATAAATTTATCAGTTGATATGATTTTAGCTATCTGAATTAATTATAATGACATGTCTGCTACTTAACTATCACTCTTAGTGGACCTGTGGAAATCGTAACCCCTAATTTTACACCGGCTTTCCCCGGTTGGGCACTCTATAACAGAAATGCCACTATACTTCTGTAAATAAATGATTTTACAACATTTCTGCAATCATAAATAACATGTATAATCAGAATAAAGGCCATTTTCCTGTTACCAGAAGATGGTTTCTCACACAAGTCTTAATGTCACGGACGTTCGTATTAATTTCACGGACGTTCTCGAATTGCCTATAGTGGTACCCAAGTGTCCCTCGAGTCAATTAATTACAGAAATAAATGTAAGTGCCAACATAATATGTTAATATATATGCCTATCACACGTTTCAAACCTTGCCATATATATTTAAGATGTATTTTGACTTTGGGAGACCCATATATAAACTGTTATTTTGGTTTGTGTATGTTGTACATGTATTTCAATTCAATTCGTACATGTATATGAATATGGTTTATTAATTGAAGATACATATATTTATCTATTCCAGCTATATGGCTGAACTGCTTATATGTATTATCACAAAACATAAAACAAACTGAGGGTAACAAAAGCCATGAGCAAAGTAAATAATATACTCGTATAACTTATTTCTTAAATAAATACATATAGATTGCATTTTAGATCATACATGTATGTTTTGTATAAAGAAATATTAGACATAGAAACCATTACGCTAAATATATACGCTAAACATATTATATGTGTTTGTTATTGCATTTTATTATTATATTTAGAAAGAATATTTTAATAAAATGTAAAACCAATCGCATAATTGTAATAATAAATACAATCATTTTAAGGGCTAACTGTTTAAATCTAATTTGCAGAGATTATAAATTGTTTTATAACATTAATATGTCAAAGCTAAATCTAGCAAATAATCACGTTGATAGTTAATTCCGATGTTTCCTGACCCACATCTCGTTTCCTAATTGTTAGCTTCCAATCGGTTTTAATGTTTCAATTATAATTAAGAACAGTGTTGACCTTGAATGGTTTATTATAAATATTGCTGACATTTAGTTGTACAATATTATAATGATCCTAGCAAAAACAATATTTTTGATATATCAAGAAAGAACAAAAGAACATAATTATTATAAGTATTATTACGATGAAGTCATCAAAATAATGCATAAATCTTACAATCTCTATTAAATGGAAGAAGTCCAACAAATCTAATCCCTTGCTAGATATAATTTCAAACGATACCACATAATTTGACACTATCAACAGATTGAAGCAGAGATGCTTTAAAAACCTATTCATACGTCATCATAATAATAAATGCGTTTGTCGAGTCTAGATCTGCATACTTACGGGCTGGATATTGCGCCTTTGCACATCAGGCATAAATTATGATATAATCATGTATTTATTCTGTATTATCATTATTATATTATTATTTTATTTATTTATTTTCTTTTTTATGAGGGGGGGGGGGGGGGGTGAAGAGGGGTCTGCATGTATTTGTTGCTTTTTCTTAATACAGTCAATATTGTAAAGCAAGTCGCTATCCTCTCGCAAGTACCTGACGACCTTTGTGATGTACCTCTTCTTTTCAAACAACTGGCGTCATACAGCCATTTAGTTGGACTTAAATCCGACAGGCAGATGAGAAAACAGTCTCAAAGCCTGCAGCAGAGGAGGAGCCGACAGTCTCAAGTTTTGCAGAGGGTGGGGCAACAGTTTCCACTCAGACCTTCGGTTGCAATGTTGTTATTGCGCCATATACCCCCTTTTTACCAATATGTTTTGAACAGCTTTCTTTCGCTTGTAGGCCTGCGACTGTGCACAATCATAATCTTGGGGTTTGCCTTCCTATAGTATAATGTCCACGCTGCACGGGTAGAAGTAAATATAATATCTAGGGGTATTACAAAACAGCTAAGCAAGGTGTTCAACTGTAAAACGAACCTCCGTGATGGTGACTAAAAATCAACATATTCATGTGTGGTTGGCAGTGACCTGGGTCGAAAGGCATACACAAGGGGCACCTGCTGTCAAAAAATTGTGCCAGTGCTTGAACTTTTACTAAGATTTGCTGGGCCATAAATGACGAACGAACGTCCGTGACCACAACATTTCATAAGTTTGTTACAGTTAAATGACTTGCAGGAAATAAATCTATCTGGGATATGAGAGACATAACAATGTACTAACAACATCAAACGGTATCAACTTGATGTGAGCGTTTAACATGGTAACATTATTAGAACAATTTTCATGATCGAACGTCCGTGAACGAACGTCCGAGCGAACGTCCGTATCATAAATAATTGTCAAAAGGCTTCGAAAATGCCTGATATATAGCTTCTTGGTTAGCTGCTTGCCAAATAAAATTGCTGTACCGGTGTCTACGTGCAGATAAGCAGCCTCAGATTCGTAATTGGGTCTACTCTTGCCGGACGTTCGTTTTCATCACGGACGTTCACGAAGATCAGTTTTCGGCCCAAACCAAACATTGTATTTGATAGATAGTTTTCAAATAGGCAAAATACTGTGGCCCTACTGTGAGTTCATTAGACTGACCCCAGCAATTGATGACTAGGATGCACTTCGCTGGGCAGTGATGATACAAGACGACAGAACGTCCGTGACGAAATCCAGTATAATTTCATACACAAAAATGTTACTCCGCCAGCAGGAGTTGTTAGCCAACAATTTTTGTAGAATGTGTTCAGTGAGTTCAACCCTTAGTTTTGGCAATAGTTTTTGTTTTGACAACCAAGTAGAATTCTGGTTGTATGGATTTTAATGTATGTTCACGGACGTTCACTTATTATGACCTTTCCTATTGAAATGTACCCTGAGATCATATCAATGCCGCTCTACCGCCAATTCTTATGTGATACATGCTCAAGACACGTAAGATAGAAAATATAGACATTAATGCTTTTAGAGTTGATTAATATTTTTTTTTATCAGGTTAACAAATTCATAATTTTGTGGAAAATGCCAATTTATGCTATTTTTTCACATTTGAGGTCCTGTGGCATGAAACCAAATGTTTGAAATGATATAAAACTATACATTTTCTGAAAGCCTTAATAATACTCTTTAATATGAGACCAAAAACAGGTATATCAGAGTTAATGGTGAGACACAGCAAATGATAGAAGCGCTCAAGGTCTGGAAATGGCCAAAAGTGCACATTTCAAAAATCTGACCCTACTAGCCTTGTGAACCCGCGCTAGCTGCCCCCTCACCCCCCAGTGGCGTAGCTAGGATTTTTTTCAGTGAGGTAGGGCCGGGGGGGGGGGGGGGCACCGGGGACCTTGGATTTTCATGAAAGGGTACAGTGGTCCTCACCTGGCCTAGAGCCCTAAATCATAACGAATGCCTCATAATTTGGACCAAAAATTAGCATGACCTGAACTTGATCTAAAATTATAATGTTGATCTTTAAAAATAATGACATGTTTTTTGGCCGATATCTGTTATCTATTTGTTCATGGAAATGTTCAATTCTTCGTGGGGAGGGGGGAAAGGGGGGGGGGGGGGGGAGCACCTTGGGGCACAGACAAGTGTGTGACGTGGGGGGGGGGGGGGCACATGTCTGGACCCGATGCACGGCAACGTTTTTTTTGCTACGCCATGATTCGTATAGTCTTCCGTTTTAGCAGTTATTTCTTGACTATTGTTCATTTATCATTTTTTGGGGGAAAAATAATCTATGTAATTTCGGTGCAATATTATAATTTCCTAAATTTGGAAGAGTGGCCCTGGGCCTGGTACTGGTGGTATTAGTTCCACGCCTGTACTGCACTGCTGTACTTTGTACTGTATTGTGGTAAACCACATATCATAGGCCATGCAATTATGACAAGACTTATAACTACGCGGATGAAAACAGTAAAGTTAAAGATTTGTTATAACTTTTTAAAAGTTGTTTACATCATAGAAACAACAATAATATTTATTATGAGATAACGAAAAGTCCTACAGTGTAGTCCACATCTACTTTAAGTGGAAAAAACATAAAGGAAGCGTTATTTATGTGAGGACTATATTTTTGACTGGTGATAAATATTGAAATATTTGTATGTGGTTCGGTTCTATTCACTGAGCCGTGGAGGTCACTCTGAGGCAAAATTTCGCGAACTTCATCGTCTGATGTTGATTTTTTACCTTTAATGTTTGACATTGTTATGGTTTAGGACTATTGGATATTACACAGACCATCCTTAGACTGAAAAGACGATTTCTTTCTTGTTGGAGACGATTTACACGCTTTGTCGACTTGAGAGGTTGGGCATCACTGGCGAGTTGTGTGTGGTAAGTTGCTGGTTTTGCGTGTTATGACTATGGACAATACATTTTTTACGTGCTGGAGAAAATAACCGAGTCACTCCCTGTTCGCCAGCGCCATCGCGCCGCCTGGCCTAGCGGGAGCCTAGCGGGCCGCAGCTGTGGTGTAGTCGCGGCCCCTGCATGCTGGGGACGCGACGTGGCTCCATATCTGTCATGTCTGTGTGTAAATGAATTGTATTTGTAACTTGTTATATGCCTAAATGCAATTTGGGATGGGTTGTTGAGGTAGTTATACTTGTCGAGATTTAATTTTAACCCTTTCTGCGGGTCTGCAAGATATAATTAAGCCGGAGATCAGATTCAGACATGGCAAGCGGAGCCGACAAACGTACAAAGTCAAAGGCGACATACATGATGAGAAGCGAAATATGAATTATGATTTTAAATCATAAAATTACGAAAACAGGCAACATCACCCACCATCGCACAATGATCTTCATCATGGCATGCTGATAATCAGATAGATGTGATTGTGTATTATAATGATTGATGTTAAAACTTCAAATTAAACTTTAAGTGAGCTGTCAAAGTTGGAAATGTTGAGTGTTGAGTGTTGTGTTGTGATTGATTAGCGAATCTTTGTATTAGTTGACTTAATTTTCAGATTGGTAAGAATGGAAGGCGCTAGTTAACAAGTGTACACATGCCCATTGGCTGGCGCTATTAAATGCAGTTTCGTACTCCATGTTTCAATTCACTTTAAACATTAAATCACTGAACTGTTTTCTTATCCCTCGAGAATCTGTAACCAAAATCGTGAGACAAATTTGAACCATTTTGGACAACTTTTCTTGTTTTGGATTTGCCGTGGCTCCATTACAGACGTAAAGGGTACGGCGCGCGGCTTGCTCTCTCCACTGCAAGTCAATGGTAGCTAGCAGCATACCTGCTCGCAAAGTTCCACTAACTTCGATTTTAACGACCGCAAGTGCAATATTTATGGAGATGCGGCGTATCAAAAACAACAAGAGAAGTTGTCAAAATGGCTCAAATTTGGCTCAGATTTTGCATACAGACACTAGAGGGATGATAAAATAGTTAAGTGATTGATAAAAATAATTACAAATGTTGTGTTTAAAATGATTTTAAGACGTGGAGTACAAAGCGCCAGCCTGTGGTTACACTCGTAAACTAGCGCCGAATGGTATTCAGGGCTCGCCCTTGCACTACGAACTATTCCCCATTCACCCTGTACAACGGTTGGCTGCAGCTCAGCGCGCGATCTCATTGGCTGCCTTGCTCATGACGTAGCTCCTCGGTGCACGTGCCCGAAATCAGCTTTGCAGCTCTGTGTAGAATATCGCATGGAGGTAGTATCGATAGCACGCGCGGGCGCAATTGCGGGCGGCCACGATGCCCACCCCTTCTCAAAGTATCGTGAGCGATACTACACGCCAGCATCTGAGACGGTACAATTCCATGCATATTACAGCGACTGCTCTCATACAACCACAACACAGGTATTATACATAGACATTATCAATCTAGAAACATCCACGAACACGATGCGACACCGACGGAAATTCGTAAGAATATCATGAAAAGTATACTACTTACCGAAATCACAGTAAGACCAAGGTATCGTATGGGCTTTCCGCTCTTGAACAGCGCTTTCAAAAAATCGTGAAAAATAGAAGAAAAGTGGAAACTAGGCCGAGTTTGGTACCAGATGAAGCACAGTTGCAAGCAGAATCTTGTAGCACACCGCACGCAGATGTAGGGGTAAGCTAGTGCGCATGCGCATCCATTTCATTCATAAAAATCGGCCCGATGCTGCCGTAGTAGTGACGTCACGTAATTAGATGAATACGTCGCTCGCTCGACGAAACCCGGAAGCAAACCCGGAAGCCATCCGTTCGTGCAATAGTTCGTAGTGCCTTGGCAGTGGCCTGGGTGCTAATGGCCACCTGAAATTTTATTTGTCCACTAGAAATGGGCTTAAAAAGAAACTCTGTATTGGCCACTAGCTAATTAAGATGTACAACACACAAGTCTACGGTTAGTACTTTGGACACCTGAACAAAAAGTTGAAGGGAGAGCCCTGGTATTTCATACCAGTCAGCCTAAATATAAAGCAAGGTAAATTAACCTATTCAATTGGAGTGTTCAGTATAACTACAGGAGAAACTCGCTATGCTGGGAATTTGGGAAACCGACCGTAAGCAAAATCAGTATACCTCTACTCCACTGCATCGTAGTTTGCATTTGAACATAAACAGTAATGCAACCAGGTCGTTAGTACCAATGCAATGTATGACGCACTATTAATAACGTTAAAATAAAACAGACAAATTTGACTTGACATTTATTAAACCATAAAGGTCACTACATTTTTTTTTGTGATAGAGACTAAAGAGTGTTGTTTTTTTGTTGCCCTCATTTTAATTATGTAATATTAATAAGCTTGTAATATTTGAATTTTCTTTAAAAATTATCCTTTTAAAGTTGATCGAATGATGTTCTTTATATATACAAATTTATACATCTAACTTTAATGGTGATTGCATGATGGGATACCACAGCGCTCGACATAAGCACATGCCCAGGGACCAGTAGAATGTTTTATAAAATCCAAATATTTGCAGCCCGAATGAGCTAGTAAATTGTCAAATTAACAGTAAAAGTTCATACAAAAATCTCTATTAATATTTCCAAGTTCCATGTCATGCCTCATCAATAATTATATATTTTTCTCAATAAGGGGAGTGCGTTTTTTAATAGTAGGCAGTTAACCAACCAAACCTCCACACTAACTTTTTTACTGTACTGGCCCATTCGGGCAAGTAACATCGTCCATTTTAAAATGTACTTGCCCTCTTACTTCCAGATAAGATTAAAGGGATAATTGAGTTTTGATAAAGACTTACAGTTTTGGTCAAACTGAATTTTAGTAACCAAAACCTGCACCATTACATTTCAAACTAATAGGTATAACACCACCATGCTCGAAAGGAATACACAATTACAAATGACTAAGTAATAAGCCTATTATCATTCAAAAAGAGCCGTTAAAACTCAAGAGGGCGCTCTCTAAACAATTATCGGTTTGAACCATTTGAAATAAAATATTGTGCATGTGATGTTTTGTTGAAATTATTGAAATTTTAAAACTATTTAAAAACCACTTGTAAATTTTTGAAAAGAGTAAGCATTTGAATTTTTTTTTTAATGGCTTGTTCAAAATTATCAAATAATTGTGGGGCCCCACATTTATTACAATTGGTTATGTTTTTGGATATTTCAGCCATTTGTGAACCGATTTTGATCAAATAAAGTTTATTCTGTCATTAAAATTGTATGCTCTTTCGAATTTGATACTCAGTTTTTCATTATCTCACAAACAAATTATTTGTGTAGCGCCCTCTATACCAAAACTCAACTATCCCTTTAACTCATGTATATGAAATAACATTGTTCTCTTGTAGTTGAACAATTATTTAGTTGCCCAATCAGGCAAGCCAACTAGACAATTTATAAAATTTAATTGCCCGACACATATTCGTAATCCCTGTGTGACGTGATAGCTATATCTTGCCATGAGATATGGTTCTAAACAATGTCAGGCAAGCAAGACATTTGTTACGCTGACAGAGCAGTTGCTAAGAAGGCAATTGTCTAGTTCTATCCCAATGCCAAAAGCCCAATTCAAGCCTAATTTGTTTGATTCAATTCTATTCAATTCATTTCATTTGATTTATTGTCATTTTTTGATCTAGCACAATACAAAGGTACAAACAAAAAACATTTACAATAGCGTACAATAACAATACAATAGGGAACTACCTACGAAGAACCAGTTGCCTTGTTGTGGATGCATAAATTAAATATATCCCCTGACAATAATATTACGAGAGTAACCTAAAAAAAACCCCACACACACACTGTACATGTATGCACTAACAAAAGAATGTGACTGACATCACCGCTTTGGTACCCTACATTGTATATTGACTGTGCACACTAAAGAGATGAAAGTGAACTTTATACCGTTGACCTCTCGGCATGAGGTCACTGCTTGTGGCTGTAATCTGTGGTCTGTCTTTAGTCAACACTGCACTGCACTGCACAGTACTGTACTGTAGCCTAGCCTGGTCTATGCAGACTGGATCGTACAGTACTGTACATGTACAGTATTGGTCCATTCTTTTGTGGTATCTAAATTGTATAGTAATTGCATGACTGACTTGTAGACAGTGTATCGTACATTTTGGTGGTGCATCATGAGTGGTAGAAGTGGCAGTTGAAAGTAATGACAGTTTCAACTTCATGAATTGAACGCTATGATAGCTTGAGCTTCTTGACTTGAGGTGCCAGTTGAATCTAAGACTAAAGTGAAAGTCCACATTGAAATTATGTTGTTTGCAATATAGAGAGGGGTGATATAGGAAGGTCCATGCAAAACAAAAAAGAAGGGAACAATTTGACAAAATTAGTCTGAAAATACAAGAGTTCTGAAAATTTGGAACTTTATAAAGGAATGTGCATTTTGTTAGTGCTTGCTGCTGATTTTGACATAATTTATGACATGGTGCCACTGCCATTCCTAGATAATGACGTAAGGATAATATATTTACAAATGAACAAACAAAACACTGAAACAAATGAATACATTTATTGCCCCCTTGAAAAAGTGAGGCACTATGAAAATGAACACTTACTATTGAGCGGCATGAGCGCATGCATGTAACTTATTAATTAAATATTTGTAATACAGGAAAGTGGTCAGTCCATCAATCTGCACCTAGTTACTGAAATAGCTTCTGGTTACTGACTCGTAACCATGGGAACGGCAGGACAACCGGACAACTAACTGCCTCCAGTTGTAGACATGGGAGGGGAAGTGGAGATTGTGGATTCCTAAGTAATGTCCCGTATTCCAGGACTCCACACAAACTTTTTGATCTATTGCCCAATTGGGCCAGTAAAATAATCAATGTTCAGGTGTTGGTGGCCATAAAAACGTTTTTTTTTTGCTGAAGGAGCATTTGCTGGAGAAAAAAAAATAGTTACAAAGAAAAACATAAATCTGTCGTTTTTGTATACATGAATATTCAATTCAATTCAAAACTTTATTTCAGACACAACTGCACATTGCAGAGGTCCATAGAACAAACGAGTTACATGACATGGATATATATAAGTATACAGACATGAGTATAATAAAGACATATGGCACTGGTTTTTTTAAAGATGCCAAATGTGTCAACCAACATGGTCAAAATTGAAATTAAGTGAACTAACTTCAAACATGTTTTTTTAACATTGACACAACTTATATTTTCGTGAAATATAAATATCTGGGCTTAATCTATCCCCAATTCTGCAAAATATCTATGAACATTTAGGATTTCCTATATTTAAAAGAAAAATATGATACATTTTCACATTGCCATACTAAAATCCTACTATTCCAAATGGCATTACAAATAATACAAATAATTAAAGTGGGCTTCTGACATCATGTGTGCCATTTTGGGGGCTTCTGTTTCTTAAATTTTAGTTTTTATGTCATTTTAAAGTGAAAAATAGCCTTAAAATTTGGATTTTGCAATTTGAAGTTTTTATAATGCAAATTTTTGTTACTGTTGTTGGTTCAAACTTATTGTATGGAAACAATACATGATAGGACATATTTACATGATATAAAATTGGAGCAAGACACTTGCAAAAAAAATTCAAATTTCATTCTTGTATGTGTTTCGGACGTTACATATTGTTAACATTTACCATTTTTCACACTTCTATGACCAGTTGTGGTTTAAGTCTTTGCTGTTTTGGAATATTTAAATACAGAAAGTATATGATTAGATGTAAATCTATCCAAATTCTTCTTTGAAATGGTCAAATTAACTTCATAGCACAGAAAGGGGTCTTCTATCAACCATATATGACATTATACATTACAGTACATGTACATTTGATGTATCTATAATTATGTTCAGATCTCCAAAGTAGAGACAATTTTAAGGGTTTTAGTGAAATTATGAAGTACCTAGTACTACAATAACTACAATTTGAGAATTGTGATCTATAATTTATTGTAGCAAAGTTGCATTATGTTATGACATACCCTATTTTGTTTCGGACGTTACATTCTGTTAACATCAATTCAAAACATCTGAACTCGCTTTGTTTGCATGATTTTGCAAGCAAAACCCATAAATATGTGCATTAATTGAACTCCCAACGAAAGGGATAGTGAATGAAGTCCATATTGATAGACAAAATCCAAGATTTTGTACAAATATTACATGCAATTAGAAACTGTTATTATATACAGTCAAAGGATGATCGATGTGACTTTCCAGAGTTTCCTTCATCATTTTACAAAAGATAAAAAAATATGTATTGTACAATGACATACATTGTATATTGATTTAAATTTTCCATTTTCTTATTTTGATAAAATATGAAGCTCAAACTAATTTTATCAAACTATTATCGAAAATTAGAATAACTGTCAGAAATGCATTACTGATCAATATGATATTAGCAAAACCTCAAATTCAAGTTATAATGGCACATGTACAGTACACTTGTATGTACCACATAAGGTTACGGTCAAGAAATTATATTTGTTCCAGCAGATATGGTTATATTTTTCAAAGATAGTTGACTTGCACAAAAATGTAATTGATCATAAACCAGTAATGTTCTGGAAATTGTCTTAAGAATAAGATAAGGAATTATCTTGGTGTACATGTACCTATATATAGTTTACATGGCATATGCCATATAGTATTTCAAAACTAACTTTTGTTTTAACATGTGGATTTTTAAAATACAAATGATTAACATTGTAATTATTGTCAGTAAAACATGTGGATCAGCGCAGATTATTTTCTTCTTATCAAGTTTAAGTATTTTTGCAACTAATGAATGATATCAGAAGAGTAAATTTAGCATAGTTATACTGTACTTTTGTATACCACTAAAAGGCTTTGTTAATGAAAATGTCCATATTTCCACTAAATGAATGATGAAACAGAGACTTAACATTTGTTTCTTATAGAACATTATAAAGGCAATCAACCTAATAATGCATTTGATGTGATACAAAAAACAAAATCAGTATACATGTAGTTCTGTGTACTTTACAACATGAACAATTATGGGGCAAAATAGCAATTCCTCACATTTTTAAATAAAAGTTCCTTCCCAGAGACAAATAACTGATCATTTATTTTTCAAAACACTTTTGCTAGAGCAGGAAGCATATAGATCATGAAAAATGTAGATAATACTTTTTTAAATGTTCCAAATTGAATTTTTTGTGCAGTCAAAATGTGTGTTAACACCATTTTGTAACGTCCGAAACGAGCTCACAATACCATACAAAAGATTCTGTAAATGGTAAACAAAATACAGGAGTTGTTGCAGCAGGTAGTGTTTCAGTTCCACAAAAGAAAGGTTATTGTTCCAAGTAGATTAGTCATATCATTCACTATATCAAGTGTCTTGTAAAACTTTAGTGGTTACAAATTAGCCGAGAAAAATCGATGAAAAATTGGTGAAAATGTGGATTTGGGGCAGACTAAGCATCTAAATGTTGTTAACGCATCATGTATTTTGATGATTATGTTTCATTTACATGATCTAAATGAATAATAATAACCATATATTATCATTTTGAAAATAAATGCACTAAAATATCAATTTTGTGTTAACAATTACCCCATGTAACGTCCGAAACACATTTGTTTACATTGGTTGATCTCAAACATTTGTTTTGGCAATTAATTACCCAATTCATGTGTAAATTTGTTTAAAAATGAATACTATTTTATATTATGATGATTGATTCATATAATGTGCCCTTTCCTGTGACTTATGAGCTTATAAGTTACATTTTTTGTTTCGGACGTTACATTTGTTTCGGACGTTACAAATGTTAACGGAAAGTTAATTTTGAATATATAATCATAACGCAATAAGCTATTACATTATTTTTTTCTGTGTTGGGAGGGTACATCAAGTCTCTTCAAAACTGAGATAAATAATTGTTTGTGTTATCCCCCTTTTAAAAATTATTTCTAAAGAAATATTGTTTCGGACGTTACAAAATTGTTAACGGAAAATGAGAGCATGTGTGCATTTCATGTTTTTTTTTTTTTTAATCGCTGGCTTAAGAAATCAGTCATTTCCCTTTAAGGCAATATGATGAGGAAACTGTTAGTTCAATTTTCATACTGATATCATTTCAATAAATTATGGTACTGGTAGGGGTAATGAGGGGTTAAATTGTTAACGGAGGATGTAACGTCCGAAACACCAATTTTGATGGCATTGTACTGTCAAAATATTACTTTTCATATTAAGCGCCGTTAATTTTCTGAAAGTTTAACTCACACTCGTTCATAATTATCAACAAATAAAAAAACAAAAAAATCTGTTAGTGTTTTTTTATACCTGAACATAATTGAACCCATTTTTGGTTGACAAATTTCCGTTAACAATTGGCCCTTTAGGGTTATCTGACCTATATAAAGGGAAGTCCAAATATTTTCGTTAAGGTATGGGAGATCAATCTAGGTGGATGCTATAAGAAAATACAAAAATAAGTTTTCAGTTCAGTATGTTTTTAAAAATACAGGCCCTCAAAGTGCCATTAAGCCTTTTGGCACCTTTAAAAAAACCAGAGCCATATATTAATACAAATATATTAAACAAAATAAACCGAACTAGACTATGTATATAAACTACAATCTAAACTCTAACAAACACAATATTCTAACTTATAACTGTATGAAAAATACTTATTACAATCTACTGTGTACCATTAACCACATGCATGTATAAGGTTAAAGTACTTAAAACTATAAAGTGCATACCACTATATGATATGACTATCCCGGCTCATCAAGGCAATGTACTAACATGTACTATAATAACAAGCAACAAGAATAAACTATACTGCACAAAAGTCCATGGGACATGCACAAAGTTATCAATCTCCATGAGCCAGCAGGCTACTAAGCCAACATTTCCAAAGGCCTGATGTGTACCTAAGGCAACTATACATGTATGAGGGATTCACTAAAACATTAATAATATTTATTAGTTATAATTGGGACTGGGTTGTAGCAGTTGGTTCATAAGTTTGATTGCTCATTTAATTCAAGATAAATGAAGATGAACCCCTTACCTAAATTCCTATGCCTATGGTTACACATGTATGAGTTTATTTCGTGCCCTTATCAAGGAAAAAAGTAAAATGGAATTTACTATTTTGTTTTTTTGTGTAGCAAAAAATGTAGCTTGCATCTTTGAAAGATATATTATCTGAATATGATGGGCAATCTATTCCCCTTTTTGTCAGTTTGAAATTAGATGATAAAATGCTCATCACATTTCATTTGCACTTTCACTGAAACAACTTTCAAGCTGTCCTCCGATTAACTGCACACTGACACAGTGCTGCTAGGCCATGGGTAGTCACGGACCATTAAACTAGGCCATTAATAGCTGCAGAGAAGGTTGTGGCGGTCCCTTTTCAGTCCTTGAACAGAAAGAGCCATTTCCCCGGTAGGTGTAGCTAGGGAATTATTCACTTAGGGGGAGTTGGGGGGGGGGGGGGGGGGGGGGAGGTTCCTTGTGATACCACTGATTCAGTTGATTCTGCCATAATGATACATTTTTAATTTGCTACTCTAGTCTAAGCAAGTCTCCAGTCCACACTTCACCTTTTTTGTCAGTTCCCCAGGTGGGCAAGTGAAATAATTTCTTCCCATTTTCTGATGGCCCGAAAGAAACATTTACTGGCCCGAAAATTTATTTCATGTGTTAATTTTTTACTAAATTCAAAATATCACTCTTTCTTGATCAAAACTGTGATTCTAGATGAAGCATGACATTGAAGAAAACAAGATTTGTATAATTTTGTCAATGTCGAGTTGAAAATCTGCTTGCCCGATCGGGCCACCAAAATATGACTTGTATACATTTTTGCTGGCCCGAAGTGCAATTTCACTGGCCCCGGGCCAGCTATTATTACTGTAAGCATTATTTGTTGTTGGTGTGTGTGTATGTAGGGTTAGGGGCCTGGAGGGGGTACATGCCCCCTAGCCCCCCTCTGTAACTATGCCCTTGCATTTCCCCCTCCACCATCCCTACCTTCTGGGCTTCTGCGAAGTAATCAGATCGTTCATCATCGCATACCAGCTCTACATGTCAAGATCAAGTGCACGTATCTAAAGTGCTGTTATTGTACTTAAATGCAGTGATACATTTGGCCAGTGCAGTACTTTAATACTAGATGCTTATATTATTCCGCTAAATTTGCGAAGAGCTCTTTTACTGATAAGGGAAGGTTATTCGTGTTCATTTCATGAAAGTGCCTACCGTATATCAGTTACAACAGGACATGATTGATCAAGATAATTTGATACACCATAAATCAATGATCAAAGTGCATACTGCATTGAGGCTACCTTACCAACGAGAACTTTGTATTTTCTAATTTTCTTATTAAAAATCATAGCCTAATTGTTAATGTGTATACATTGTATGGATTGTGGACTTTAATTTATATGCTTTGTGTGCAGGAATGATTGAAGTTGACTGGGGTAATGATTAGCGCTTAGAGGTTCATTGCAGTTTGTGCTTTTATAAATATCTATTATTATTATTCTGTTTACTTAAATTATGATGTCTATTTTTTATTAGATCATATAACTGTAATTATATTTTAAAAAAATGAGAACTGTATACCAATATCATATTGAATGACTTATCTTTGTCGTACAGTTTTTGCACTGTCAGAAAGTTATCATTTGAACTTTGTCAATTAATGTTTAATAATTAACAGTATTACTTTTCATAAAATGATGCCTTAACTTGTAATTGATGAGCATAATGAACATCCTAGTGACAGATAACTGAAAACATTAATATAATGTGTCATTGTTCTTTAAATAGCTCAGCATAATGAAAGTTCTTTAGATATACAGTGTATATAGTGCGTAATTTGTATTGTGATTAGTTAACTATTGTGTAGCCAAATAACGGAAAGCATTAATTGTCATATAAAATGTTATGTGGCGTTGTTATTGTTCGGTATAATGAAAGTCCTATGGTGGTTTATATAGATGTACCTTGTAGGGTTAGTTAATTTGTGATAAATTAAAGGGGACCACCAGGCAAAGAACAACACATTATTATTATATGTTTTGGTACCGTTTTGTGATATCAAATAGATACCCAACATTTTGCGAAGAGTTGTGTAATTCATAAACAAAGCAATTAATTTCCACCACTTACGGAACCACTTCTATTTCCTGGTTCCATACGGGCCAACCATTTGCGAGTGCGCCAATGCTATTCGCGCGTACTTTTGTAGACAATAGATTCCCGGGCGATTCGTTCGCTCTGCACGCATTAGTCTTCGCAATTCAGACCGCATGAACGCATGCTTTAGAATGGTGATGCGTTTTCCAATTATTGTGAACGTGTTGATGGAATGGAATACTAAAGATAATACCTTTCTTTAATAAGAATATTATTTTTGGGTGGTGGTACCCTTTAACTATATAGCGTGTAGCCACACACAACTGAAAACATTGTTGTAAAATATGGCATCGTTATTGTTCAACATAATGATTTTAGTTATGTGTAATTTGTATGACTATGATAACAGCAAGCCTCCACACTATTTTTTGTCTGTACTGGTCCGCAAGGGTCCGTTCAGGGAAGTAGAATCATACATTTTGAAATTTTACTTGCCCTCTTACTTCTAGATTCAGAGATTTATATACATGTATGAAACTACATTGTTCTCTTGTACAGTTAAACAATTATTTAGTTGCCTGATCGGGCAAGCAAACTGTACAATTTATGCAATTTAACTTGCCCGACACCAACTTTTACTTGCCCCAGGCAAGCGGGCAAGTGTTAGTGTCGAGCCTTGGATTACAGTTTAATTAGTAAACTGTAGCCGCATTAAATTATGCGTATGCTCAGTATTATAGTACTAGTTGGTTCATAGTATACAGTATGATAATGAAAGTCCTAAAGATGTATCATCATGTATAATGTAGTTCATATGATTGTGATTAAACTGTAGCCGCATTAGCTTCGGTCTTCTTGGTTGGTTGAGCTTGACTGGTAGGTGGTCCTTGTCTCTCCCTTTTCCCTTTCATGCTTGTGTGATCATCTGGGGATAGGGACTCAATGCCAACCCAGCACGGGCTCAGCCTCAACCCAGTGCCAGCCCAATACAATTTGCTCATCTTCAAGATCATGGTATATTATAACGACTGACAGTCCTATAGACGTGTTATATGTATAATGTAGTTCATATGATTGTGATTAAACTGTAGCCGCATTAGCTTTGGTCTCCTTGGTTGGTTGAGCTTGACTGGGAGGTGGTCCTTGTCTCTCCCGTTTCCCTTTCATGCTTGTGTGGTCATCAGGGGATAGGGGCTAAACGCCAACCCAGCACGCACAGGCCCAGCACCAGCCCATCTCCAAAACCAGCGCCAGCCAAATACATTTGCACATCTTCAAGATTTGGAAAATTGGTTCTAAATGTAAATGGCTGATCGCTGTAGTGCTCAGGAATATGTTAAACAGTGAAAACGTATGTATTACAACAAATCACTTGCAGGAATATCTTGAACCTTTTGTACAGGAGAATATATCCTTTCAGCTTTCTAGATCTGCAACTCTTTATCCATATGGATAGATATGTATCCAGTTGATCATAATGATCAATATTCATTTTCAGCATGTTTTAGCCTTCCAGGCCTGTGTAGGATGTTTGTGTAAAAAATGGATGCTCCCGTTTCACAGCATGGAATTCAGTGTAAACAGGGCTATTAATGCTGTGCAATTGTCAATGCCTTCTGGTCCTCAAAATGCAAAACCATGATTGAGCCTTTAATTTTTCTGTGTAAATTTTCCATCAGCATTTTCTAGTATAACGGTGGAAACTGAGCTTATTCCTTGCGATTGTCTATGTCCCCTGGTCTTGAAATGCAAACCATGCTGTGTACATTATGTCCAACCTCTTCATTCAACCTCTGCATTCACTAGAGCAACAGCCTGGCAGGCTGGCACATCAATGTATTCATAGCGCTAGCAGAGAGACCATTGGAAACAGGATTGATGTTGTGTGCCTGTCTAACTCTAACCCCCACCTCCCTGTGAACTTGAAATGCCAACCATGCTGTGTGTACATATCGATAGCCAGTCTCTTTTATGTAATCAATCAGCAGCTATAATCCAAGCACATTGATGTATTCATATACTACTGTAGTCAAAACAGGGCTGATGCAAGTCCTTGCTAATGCTGTGTGAGTGTCTAGTCCGTGTCCCCTGAAATGCCAGCCATGCTGTGTTCAATTTATCAACAGCTAACCTCTTCAATGTAATCAGTCTAATACAATCAATCTAAAGCTATTGCTTACATGTAGCACAATGATGTTTTCATACCGAAGATACGTACTGTAGTAAAAAACAGGGCAAATGCAGAGGACGTCCTTGCATAACACTGCGATGAGCGGTCTACCCTAGCCCCGCCCCCCCCCCCGATCTTGAAATGCCAGCCATGCTGTGTACGTATCTATAGCAAACCTCTTCAATCTTCAATGCACTCAGTCTAAAGCAACAGCCTGGCACATTGATGTATTGTTTGGGACTGCTCAGCTGTGTAAGGGATTTTTGTTGGAACATTGTCGTTGTTTTTTTTGCCGTTTTCCATTCTTGTTGAATATTTCCACGGAATCGGAATCCTAGTATAGGGACCTTCATGTCTTCTTAGTCTTCATGCAAAGAAAGACTCCAGAAGAAAATGTCTTGGTATAAATGTTGCAGTCATTGATATGTAGACATACACATGTATGTAAATTTCTGTAAACATTGTTGATGTGAGCAGAATACGTAACTATTTATAATCAAATTTGTTGCTGTATATATTTTGTGTTTTTAATGGTTGAATAAATCAAATCAAATCAAATCAAACAGAGACCTAAATGATGAAACAGTCTTCAGTTTCATAATTAACCATCAAAGCGTTACTGTCGGCAACAGTAAAATCATTGATTTGTTGTGCCAAATAAATGCACAGTATACATGGTTTTATTAGAATAATTCATTTTCTAATATCCACGTACTAGTCTACATCTCTAAATAAATGCATGAATGCACCAGCAATTACTAATTAATGTATTATTTTAACTCTAAATTAATGTACAACTAGTATCATGTTGTCTAACTGTAACCGGCTAGTCGTTTGTAACGAGATTGGAATTGATTGGGTAGATAATTAGGCTGTTTAATTCTCATTAATGAACCGAGTCATGTCATGATTAGGATCATGCAGGTGAGCTGTTGGCCATTCATGGAATAGGAAGTGGAATCTAATTGAACAGTATTGTTATTATATTATCATTATCCAATATCCAAACACTAGTCTACACTGTATATCTCTACAACAAATGCATTTATGCACTAGTCAGCAATTACTAATTAATATGATACCTGTCTAAACTAATGTGCAACTGGAATCATGTTGTCAACTGTAACCGGCTAGTCATTTGTAACGAGATTGGAATTGATTGGGTAGATAATTAGGCTGTTTAATTCTCATTAATGAACCGAGACATGTCATGATAGGAGCATGTGAGACGTTGCCCATTCATGATATATGTAGGATAGGAAGTGGAAACTAATTGAACGAGATTGTACTATAGCCGGGAGGCATCCAGCTCATTATACAATATACACATAATAGTCATACCAGGGTCATACTGTATGTAC
>JBAMJV010012586.1:0-25999 GCA_037951105.1 Echinarachnius parma
ATAAAAAAATTTAAAAAAAACAATAAAATAAAATACATAAAAATGAAAACAATGTTGGTAAATCCGGGAATACTAATTTGCATATTTGCATAATTTATGCAAATTAGTGATATATTTTATCACCATAAAAAACATGGATATGATGAATTACATCATTTGAAAGTATTACAGAAAACCTTAAGAAATCCTGTAATTTCTCTTGATTTTAAAAGAAAATCCCAATTTTCCCCCAAATTCGTCAAAAATGTGCATATTCAAAATCTTAATTAATAAAAAAAATAAAATAAAGGTCCAATTTTTGTTTTTCTTCAAATTCTTATTCTACTTGACTTGTTTTACGTATGTGCCAATTTTCAAGTAAATCGGACCATTCGTTGCCGAGATTTGAGGGGGGGCCAAAATGACCCCCCCCCCCCCCCCCTAATGGACTCAAGTCCCCAAAATAACCCAGTGGGATTAGGGTTAAAATGGTATGTAAATTCTCATATTCAGACAAGCCAAACCCTCTGAAAATAAGCGCCAAATATTTGGAAAATGGCTGAAGCAGATTTAAAACACGGGAGAAACTGGCCACTTCAAAGATTTGCGTCCATTCAAGCGCTGTAATCTGACAATTGTTATTCGATGAAAAAACATATTTAAAAATGAGTTCTGAAGATCAAAATATCACAGAAGGTAGGTTAAGATAATTTCATTCAGTAAGAAAAAAGTCCTAAATCTCATATTTCAAACTAAATTTGATTATTCTAGCTAATACATAACAGAGAAACTATCTGAGCGACATAGCGGTCGTTTTGTAGAGTAAGCTCACAAGTCATCATATTTAGGTAAATTATTGATTACGTAATAACATTTATATGTACAATATTTGCTTTAAGAATGATTGAGTTTTGACACAGAGTGGATTTCGTTGTACTGTCCACAATTGATCCCATCTCACGACTGACACATCCAACTGAGCTGAAATAAAACAAACAAAAAACATCGGGCAGGCTTGTTATTTCTTTTAAATATTATTTTTTAGACAGAGTGTCTAAAAAAGAAGGGTACAGTTGTAAAATATTTTGTCAAGGTATGAAGGTAATTTGAAAAAATATATATATTTGGTGTCATATCAAAGCAAAATAATTAGGCTTCCTGTCGGTTTTTATCTCAGCTTAATTGGGTTAATAAGTTGTGATATTATATGGACATTTGTTTGCAAAAATTCGAAATCCACTTTTTGTCAATTTACGTGCTGTGCATTAGATGATCTACCAATATGAAATTAATTTTTGGAGCAAAAATATAGCATGTATTGATCAATTATTTAATTGGCTAAAATGGTGCGTCAATATATTGTTACCATTGTCTGAATTACATTTCAATAGATTTTACGCCTTTCGTTGGCCATGGTCATCATTCAAGACAATGGCCATGATGCTAAGCATGCCCATAACCCAATGTTGGCTTTTGCACTCGCAGACTCAACATTTTCGATGCACCAAGGCGATTCAACTATTTTTAGAATATCGATAATGTACATTTTGGTAGGTGTATTTGTACGATGCATTGATGCGTATGGACCATGATTTATGTTGTGTTGATTGAAGAGAAAATGCATATAAAGGGATAGTTGAGTTTTGGTCAAACTTAATTTTGTTCAACAAAATCTGCACCATTACAGTACAAACAGGGTACAAACAAGGTGTAGAAAATTACAAACGACTAAGTAAAAACCTGTTTATATTCCAAAATATCCGTTACAACTCAAGAGGGCGCTCTCTAAATACATCATTGGTTTCAACCATTTGTCATACAAAATTGTGCATGTGATGTCTTGTTAAAATAATTATTAAATAGAGGTATCATCAACAACTATTTAAAAATCTCTTTTGTAATTTGTAAAAAGAATTTTATGGGCATTTTAAGGTGTTTGTTTATGTCAAGATATCGTTTGGCTAGACGATATATAAATACAATATTTCTAAATCAAATGTCACAAATATGAGAGCCAGTGGCGTAGCGACGGGGGGGAGGGCACGGGGGGCACGTGCCCCCCCCCCCCCCCCCAATAATTTTGAAAAAAACAATAGAACACATATGGGGACATTTTTTGAACCAACAAAGAAATACATAAGGTGTGCCCCCCAATAATTTTGCGTGCCCCCCCCCCCCCCCCCCCATCAGTCCGAGCAAGCTACGCCACTGGTGAGAGGATTCGAAAGGGAAAGATTTTCATATCTCATGTTTTATTCTATGAATTTTCAAATGGAACTAAAACCAACCAATTTATTGCCATGGGGCTTTTCGGTAAGTACAATACTCAATGGTACCTTTAACATGACATAGATTTCAAGTTCTGCGGATCCTACTAATTCATTGTAATTATTTGAATTAAACAGTTTGAATCTTCAACATACAAGACAGAAATTGAAGCTAAAAACATTTTGAACCTGTCATGTAAACAATGAAATTACAATAAAGACTTGGGACATGATTGATGATAATTATATTCACAACAAGAGGTTATTTATATATTTTTGTGAATTCCTAAATTTGATAAATGTGAAGGTGAACATATTTTATGACGTTGTATGACTAATGATTTGAACATCTATTTACACAACTACACATTGAAAATGGAGTCCACATTTTCTATTGATGAGGCAGTTGACAGAGCTGTAAACAGAGTACCGTCAAGCAAACGGTTCGCTGAATCTGTCAAAATAGCAGTTAGACAAATTGAAAAGCAGAACAGCAAGATAATGGACCTGGAAACAGCGCAGCAATCACACACAAAAGAGGTCCGGAAATTGAATGGCCTCATTGAGGAGCATCAATCCCGAATTCGTCGTTTAGGCAAACGAGGCAAACAACCAAGAGCAATACTCAAAACGAAATTGCCTTCTGTTCTTTGGGGTACCGGAGACAAAGGATGAGGACGCCACTCAACTAGTGTGCTAGATCGCCCGTGAGAAGCTACACATCAACCTAGACCCAGCCACTATAGACCGATCGCATTCGACTCCTGCGACGTAGCCATGGTAACGACGCTGACTCCGCTTCGAGAGGGACGCCATCTAGCGATCGCGTTCAGACGAGGAACGGACGGAGAGAGGAGATAAATCGTCAAAGCAAATCGCCATCGGCGGTACCTCGACCACTTTTGGTCAAATTCGTGTCGTACCAGAACAGGCAACAAGTGATCAAAAACAGAAAGGTTTTGAAGGGCTCGCGAATGTCCATCCACGAGCATCTGACGAGAAAGAACCAAGATTTACTCGCAAAAACGAGAGCCAACCCCGCAGTGCATGAATGAAGTTTGGACAACTGATGGGAGGGCGATAGCACTGATACCGGCTACTGGAGGAAGATTCATAAGATGAGGGGTCCGCGGAGAAAACAATTGGTGGCGGAGTAGCTGGATTTTAAAATCTGTGATGATTTGACTTGTTCTTTTTTATTATTATGAAATGATATTTGTGGAAGTAATGCAAACAAATACAAAGGCGATAATGGGTTGTATTTACCGACCACCTGACACTGATACTTATTGCTTTAATGAAAAAATGCAAGATATCTTACAAATATTGGAAAGTGAGAATAAAAAAATCTGCATCATGGGCAATTATGATATAAATATTTTGAATTATAGTGTACAAAATAAAACAAACGATTTTTAAGATTTGATGTTTTCTTTTTATATGTATCCACTGATCACCAAACCGACTCGAATTGCAGGAAATACGAACTCATTAATTGATAATATATTTATAAATATGATTGAATACCAAAAATATAGCGATGTCTCTGATCACTTTCCCATATTAAGTCAATTTAAAGATGTATCATTTTATAATATACCTGGTAAAAAACAAATAAGAGCTTGATTGATTATTGATTAAAGAATAACAGTGTTTGAAGAAAAAATAATTAATGTCTATTGGACAGATGTGAATAAAGTAAACATTTATTGTTATGAATTGTTTTTGTTTTTTAAGTTTTATTTGATATATGATAAATGTTTTCTTTTCGATCGTGTAACCAGCAATACAAAAAAAGAGATTTCAGAAACCCTGGATTACCCAAAGCATCCTTACCTCAGTCAAACGTAAACATAGATTATATGAAAAAAAGTATTAAAAGACCTAGTGTGAATCATAACAAAAAATATGTTGATTATAAGAATAAATTAACAAGTGTTATACGTATGTCTAAAAAGAAATATTATGATAATTAATTTAATAAGATTCAAGGAGACTTGAAGAACACTTGTATACAAATTAATATGATAATTATTAGGAAATAAGAAAGTAAGTGGTTTTCCTAAAACCATGGGTTGTAGGTTAAACTCAAGACCAGAGATTTCTCAACAATTTAATTCATTCTTTGTTAATATTGGTGATAAATTTGCAAATCTGATTCATCCATCAACATATTCTTTTTATGAATATCTCCCTAAGAATAACCCACATACTTTTTATATGCATCCAATATCCATTCAAGAAATCGTTAAAGCATCAACTATTTTAAAATCAAATAAAGCATGTGGTCCTGACGGTATTTCGCCCAAGGTTGTTAACAAATATATTTTATGTATTGCTGAACCGTAATGTAATATATAAGTCGATATTAAGTTGTATTGTACCCGACAACTTGAAAATTGCCCAAATTGTTCATATATATAAAAAAGAAAAATGATAAGGAAAATATTACAAAGCATAGACCTGTTGCTTTGAAATCGATTTTTGCCAAGTTATTAGACAAAATAATGCACACAAGATTATGTAAATTTTTGTTGAAAAATGAATGCTTAATTTCAGAGCAATTTGGTTTTCGTAAAAATCATAAACTTCCATGAGTATGAATTGCGTGAAATTGAGAAGGACATTTTTGTTGTGGAGTTTGTATGGATCTTTCCAAAGCATTTGACACCATCGATCACCATATTCTTTTACAAAAAAAAAGGTATTGCTATGGCATACGGGGTTTATCCCTGCAATGCTTTTACAATTATGTATCCAATAGAAAACAATATTTGGTGTTCGATGGTGTCGAATCAAATAAGATGGAAGTAAAAATTGGTATACCACAAGGCTCAATCCTTTTACCCCTCTTGTTTTTACTGTATGTAAATGATATAGTTCACTCATCTAAATTGTTACAGTTTTCATTATTTGCAGATGATACAGTTGTAGCATTTTCTCACCCTAATGTATTTCGTATGATTTCAGTTGTTAATGATGAATTAATCAAATTAAATAATTTGTAAAAATGCAATAAGTTACTTTTAATGATGATAAAACTAAATATATTATTTTTTAGTTTTAGAGTAAATAAGGCTCCATGTAATAATAATCCGATTACAATTGATATTAATGTAATTAAAAGAAAAACTTATTAGAAAAAAATATCAATTGTCTATGAATATTCATTGCAGAGAAGCTCGATAGGAAACTTCATATTTATCATGTATATGTTTTAAATTGTCAAGAAGTATTGGTGTTCTATCTAAACTTATGAATTTCTTACTAAAACATGTTTTGTATAATATATATTATACGATTGTTTTTCCTCATTTAAACTATTGTATTATGATTTGGAATAATACATACAAATCAAACTTGATTAAACTGAACATATTACAGAAACGAGCTCGCCGATTAATTACAGACAGTGATTTTGTTTGCGCAAGCATACCTCTCTTTGTTAAATTAAAACTTTTCCCTATGTTTGAGTTTATATAATTGAATACCTTGATCTTCATGTTTAAATTTCACAAAGGTATTGTTCCCCCACTATTTAATGACATGTTTCAAAAGAATGCATTAGTTCATACGTATTCTACACGTCAAAGTCAATTATTACACACACCATTCTCTCGGTCAACTGTAGTCACCCAGTCTGTACGATTTATTGGAGTCAATCAATGGAATTATTTGAACGATGATCTGCGATCTAGTTCCACACTTACACGATTTAAATATACTTATAAGCGTTCTGTATTTCAAAGACTCGGATCCATGGTTGAGTAGAATCTCTCTTTCTCTCTTTCTTCCATATCCCTTTATCTTTTGTATCCCTTGTTCTTTCCCCGTTAGTCTTTCTTAATGGGCCGGTCATACTTACGGTAGTGGATGTAGTGATCCGTAGGGTAATTAAATGTGGGTCAGACGTGGTGTAAGTACGTTAAACTAGGTTAAACTACGATAAAATACGTAAAGGTACGGTGATGAGCCACAGAAGACTACAGATAAGTACGTTCAAGTACCATATACTACGCTTCACTACGCTAGACTTCGGTAATGCTGGTGCAGCTCGCTCACGGACAGGTACGGAGTGGTAAGTCTGACTACGCTTGAGTACGGTAGACTACGGAAGCAACTACGCTAGACTACGCTAGACTACGCTAAACAACGTCAATACGGTATATATATCAACTTCAAAGGGGAGTATGCAGCCAGCCCGCGGTCTGGTACTGCCATTGTGCGCTCGTGAAATTTGTCTCATTTTTTGGTTAAACATGTCTGGATCAAGACTGTCGATGCTGGTTTTGTGCACGGTAATGTACGTTAGAGTACGCTAGAGTACATTTAAAGGGATAGTTGAGTTTTGGTAGAGAGGGCGCTAGACTACTTTTTTTTGTGAGGTAATGAAAAACTGAGTGTAAAATTTGAAAGAGCATAATATTTTAATGACAGAATAAACTTTATTTTATCAAAAATCGGTTCAGAGACGGCTGAAATATCCATAAATATAACAATTTGTAATAAACCTGGGGCCCCGGGTTTATTAGAGAATTTTGAACCAGCCGTTACAAATTCAAAAAAATGCTTCCTCTTTTAATAAAGTTACAAAATAGGTATTTAAATAGTTCAGTGTTGGTTATTTCTCTATCTAATCACTATTTCAACAAAGCATCACATGCACAATATTCTATTTATAATGGTTGAAACCGATGAGTTTTTTTAGAGCGTCCTCTTAAATTTTAACGGCTCTTTTTTAATGATAACAGGCTTTTTACTTAGTCATTTTTAGTTTTGTATTCCTTTCAAGCATGGTGGAGTTATAACTATTAGTTTGTAATGTAATGGTGTCAGCTTTGGTTACTAACATTCAGTTTGACAAAAACTGTACTCTCTTTACCAAAACTCAACTATCCCTTTAAACACAGTTAACCGTTATATGTGTGCAACAAATGTCTAACGCCATTTTCAGTGCAAATACGCAAATCAGCAAATATATGTTTCTTGTATGTTCGTATACAACTAGACAAATTTAACATCCGTTGAATGGAAATGTGTCATACAAAGAGCATCTGTAAGCACAACTCTTCCTCTGTAATATCGTACCAAATAACCTAAACAAATTATCATATTATCATATTTTAACATTTTTCTTCGTGACTGTACCATTCTTTTTGAGACACCCTGTAGTACGCGAGATACAGTGAAATTTCGCTTATATTAATATCGCACTCGTGTACCACCGATATATGGTTATTTTCATCAATGACGTGAACGCGCAGAGAAGTTAATTGATCAATACTGATTAAAAACCTACATTCGATTTGGGAGGTGATCACGCGATAATGTTCGGGGCATGTTTTTCGCACAGTATTACTCATCATTTTACTGGTAAATTTTGCCCTGCTAACATGCCATTCGATCACTGCTTGCAACAAATTTGTTTTGAATAGAACGCGGATTCATCGCTTTAATGGTGTAAGTTTTATTCAAATTCTGTATGATAAGGATTATTGTTGAATCTGAACTCGGTGGTAAAAGTACCGACTACCGCAGCACCTATACAGCAGCACCTACAGCAGCACCGACTACCGCAGCACCTACCGCAGGATCATCTACCGCAGCACCAACTACTGACCACAGCACCAACAACTGCAATTGATGGTCTTTTGGTAAAATTGAGGTAAAGATAATTCACATTATTTTTAAATATTTTCAAGGTGAAAGCTTTGGCAAGATGAACTTAAACGTTTTGAGTTGATTGCAATTAAGAGTACGGGTTGGAATACGGTGTAAGTAGGATTGGAAGTTAGATCATCGGAGTAAAATATTGCGATTCCATTGTCTTGTCCTAACAGAGACTTCTATTCTTAACAAAAAATGCAGAAGATTAGTTTTGGATCATGAATAAGAAGAATAGAAAGTAAGTATAAGATAGACAGATCGGTGGTAAGGACTAGCAATATAGGCAGCGCATGGAGAACATATTGTACTTCATAAATGATCGTTTTTTTAATTATATTATATCATAGCTTAGGAAATATATTGTATGATGAGTCAATGTCTATCAATAATATTTACCCAAGTTTAATGATCCCTTTTATATCAATTCTGCTTTTATTTAGTTGTACTATGCAATAGGGAGCTTATTACATTTTATGAGGTACGGTTTGGCGTATTTCTGCTCCTCTCTTTAGTTGTGTGTGTGTGGTTTTTTTAATGATATTTATTTTCTCCATTGCTGTTCACAAACAATAACAAAATAACAACAACAAACAATAACAAAATCAGTACATAAAATAATCTGCATGTTAAGATAATTATATAGAATATGACTTTTCACATCTAAATAATACAAATGAACTTTTATTATTTACATCAAATAAAGCATGAAACATGCATGCATGAAGAAAGCATGAACATAAAAAGGGGGAAAATAGGAGAAAAAAAACATTCTCCCCCCCCCCCCCCCCAAAAAAAAAACACATACACACGTGTGCACAGACACTCACACATACTGACCACTGAAAACATGCCTACATCTTGTAAGAATCTCGACCATTATATCAGCCATGTTCATTTCATTGCTTATATTCTCCTTCCCTATTTTATTCTGCCCGAAGCTAGTCTAAATTGTCCCACTTTCTAAAATGATATGTTAGTGTATTTCGGTCCCCAGCTAATTTCTTCTCCTCCTTTCTTTTTTCTAATAAATAGGTTGAGATTAAAGGAATAGTTGAGTTTTGGTGAAGAGGGCGCTACACAAAATAATTTGTTTGTGGGATAATGAAAAACTATCAAAATCGGTTTAGAAATGACTGAAATATCCATGAAAAATCATTCAATAATTTTGAACCAGCCGTTTTTATGTTTAATGTTTCCTCTTTTCAAAAATTTACAAAGAGGTTTTTAAATATTCTATCTAATCAGTATTTCCACAAAACATCACATGCACAATATTATCTTTAAAGGTTAAAACCAAATACTTTTTAGAGAGCGCCCACTTGAGTTTTAACTGTTTTTGTATGATAAGAGGCTTTTTACTTAATCGTTTGTAATTTTGTATTCCTTTCGCATTGTGGAGTTTTAATATAAGTTTGCAATGTAATGGTGCCGGTTTTGGTTACTAAAATTCTGTTTGACAAAAACTGTACTCTCTTTACCAAAACTCAACTATTCCTTTGAACAGAGCATATGTTTAGGTCTGTGCAATATAAGATCATAAAACACTGTACTGGTGTATTATCATACTTTATATAGCGCATTTACATTCTCTGTTCATACATTTTCTTTTCTTTTTTTAAACGTTGGTTTTATTTTAAATAATACATATGAATACAATACAGTTATATATATTACATAATACAATTATATAACAAATGAGAAGATGTGTGTTTCATATTCCTAAAGTAAGCAATAATAGATACAACAATATACCGTACATGATATATAACGTTCTCTTTTCACTTATTAAATTCTTACGAGGACAGAAGAGATAGGAACTTGCAAAAGACCGGCGTGACAGGGATATTTGACCAGATACTTAATCATGTAGTAACGTCATCCGGGCAGTTTAATTTTCCTATTTGTGTCCGTTTTCGTGCCATCATACACACGGAGACAAACATACACACACAAACACAAACATACACAAATGCACACACACATATACACAGATAATCTAACGAACAGTAATTCACCCATAATACACAATAACGTATGCATGACGCCCGACTGACGCCAAATGTGTCATTCATACACCGTAAGCGTTTCTGTGTGTTAACTCAATAAATTGAGCTTGAATTAATACAAACTTGAACTAATATGTCACGAAACATTGCTATTGCACGTGACAAACACACAACAGACGAGTGATTTTGAAATATATCCCTTGATTTAATTTGCCCTGGGGAATATACAGAGTGAGTCAGAAAAAATGTCCCATCTTTTATTAGTAGTCTTTTTTGAAGTATGAACATTTAATCATGGGTTTTATTATATGTCTTGGTAGGGCTATCCTCCGCGCATATGTTGGTACCCTTCTCATTTGAATCTCTGCACGCATGACTGAACACAAGACAATCTTTACAAGACTGCAAAAACTCACTTGCGCCAAAAGGATGGATGCTTACGGGAACCGGGTGGGCTATGTACAAAGTCTATGGGAATTTCAGAATCTCGAAGTGAACGGGTTAAAAGATGAGACATTTTTTCTGACTCACTCTGTATAGTTAGATATATAAATAGTTAGATGGATAGTAAGTTTAGATAGATAGATAGATTTAGTAAAAAAACGAGAAAATGGGAACTAACATGGTCTCACTTAAGGCCCAGTCCCATACTGACGATTTTCACGGCGACTCGCAACGACTCGCAACGATTTACTAGAACGAATCGACTCGATTTAGCCACGATTTAACAACGAATAAGGAAAAATTGTACGGCGACTCAAGGCGAATATTCGTTCTTCGTCGTTGTTCGACGAGTCAGTTCGTCCTTCTTTTGTATTTAACCATTGCGGTAGAAAAATCGTGGCAGAAGAAAAGTTGCGGTCCCATAGTGGCGATTTTACGGCGACTCGCAACGAATTATCGTTCGTGGAGAAGATCGCTTGAGTCGTCGCGAGTCGTTGTAGTTCGTTGCGAGTCGTTGTAATTCGTTCTTCGAACCGTTGCGCATCGCAAAGAACGCCATTAATCGTAATAGCACAACGATGGTTTTGAACCGGTTCAAAACTATCGCCACGTCGCGGCGATTTCCTCACATTCTTTGTATGGAACAATCGAGCAGTGCGCAGTATGAACAATGGGACTTGTTTGAGTCAGTTTCATGGGCGATCTGTCATTGATACCATTCAACAGGGAGATGATATATTAATTCACCCCCCCCCCCCCCCCTCGTGATGAATAGGTATTACGTAAGTCTCTACGTCCATGGTCAGTTCGAAAACGGAAAGCGGCGATCTTCACGACGAAGCGATACGAGTCGCAACGAATTGCAACGATGTGGAACGACATGACACGATTATGCAACGGTAAATACAATAGTTTTTGGTAAAAATCGTCGTGGCGTGGCGATTGTTTTGAACAGTGAAGACGGCGATTTTGGCTCCGCTTTCACGATTTTCTTCACGATGCGCAACGGTTTTGGCGGAAGAACCGATACGATGAAACACGATGCACCACGACCATGGCGATTTTCTCGACTAATGTCAAATCGTTGTGAATCGCCGTGAAAATCGTCAGTATGGGACTGGGCCTTTAAGACGTCTAAAAATCTACTCGACCAACAAGATTGTTCTGGGTATATCTTTTCTTTATCAAAGATGCCCTATCCCATGAAGCTAGTCATCATGTTTCTTTATCATGGTAACTACCCCCGTTCCTGTTTTTTAAGGCCACCCTGTATAGATAGATATATGGATATATAAATAGATATAAAGGTAGATATATATATATATAAACAGATATATAAGTAGATATATTAATATATATCATTATATACTGTACACTCAAACAAAAAGTTAGGTCCCCTCCCCCCCCCCCCCCCCCCATAATTTTTCGTATATCTCAAAAAGCATTTTACCGATTTTGATCATTCAAACCGTAATGGATACGGAATTTCCTTACGTAAATAATGAACGGTATGTGTCTGCCAATTGATGGCAGTGTTGGTGTGAAATCATGGATTTTATGACAAAAGGTGTGACAAAAAATCTTGGACTTTTGTGATTTATGTCAGCTTCTACACGAATAACAAGAGAATCACGCATGTTTCTGAACTTTAAAGCACCGTTTATTGCATGTCACTGACTCACTGTATGTTTTACTTTTAATAAGCATCATAATGAATGAAGTGTTCAATATTTGATAGGTCCACCATCTGCTTTGATCACCTCGCGACACCTCTTCAGCATACGGTTGATAAAAGTTTGTATGCGACGTTGATCCAGGTTTGCCATAAAACACATGAATTAGGCCAACTCCAGTAAAGATTAAAACAGGACATGACCTTGGTCACTCTAATCTCCAACAATTTCATATTGAAAGGCATATTGTTTCAGAAAAAGGTATGCTTTAATAGTAAAAATGGTTCAACTAAGAACAATGCAGCAATAGTACTGAATATATAACAGATTTGTGAATTAGGCCAACTCCAGTAAAGATTAAAATAGGACATGACTTCGGCCACTCTAACCCCCAACAATAATTGAAAGGCCTATTGTTTCAGAAAAATGCATGTTTTTGAAAATTGATTTGTGTGTCGGGTCATCGTCGATTAAGATGCTTACTCGTATACAAAATGTGCAATTTTTTGTCTGCACTTTGTATCAGAAAATACATGTTTTGATGATGAAAATGTGATTCTATGGCAACTATTTACCATTCACATTGTGCGTAAAAACATTGCGCATCCCTTACCGTTTGCGAGATCAAAATCGGTAAAATACTTTTTGAGATGTTTGAAAAAATGCTAGGGGGAACTTTTTTGGTTGAGTGTATATGTATATATGCATTGTTCGTAACTCCTTCCCCATGAATACTTGAGTACAAAGGGCCGAGAGATTGGCTTGCCAATGACCTGAACTGGATCTGTCTTTAATCACACGGTCCCCGTGGCCTAGTGGTTAAGGCATCGGTGTTCCAAGCCGGAGACCCAGGTTCGAGTCCTGGCGGAGACCAATTTTTCGACCAGTGCCCATTTTTTCATTTGGTGGATTAAAAGGAGAAACATTGCTTATTAAGCTACACCTACTATTATTCTTCCTTCTCAATCATTTATGATTACTCCTTGTACTGTATATATATATATATATAATTTCGACCAATTTTTCGACCAGTGCCTTTTTTCATTTGGTGGATTAAAGGGAGGAACTTTATTATTCCTTCTCAAACTATTATTCTTCCTTCTCAATCATTTATGATTACTCCTTGCAATTATTTATATATATATATATATATATATATAATGCAAGAAATAATCATAAATGATTGAGAAGGAAGAATAATAGGCGTAGCTTAATAAGCATTGTTCCTCCCTTTAATCCTCCAAATGAAAAAAGGCACTGGTCGAAAAATTGGTCTCCGCCAGGACTCGAACCCGGGTCTTCAGCTTGGAACGCTGACGCCTTAACCACTAGGCCACGGGGACCGTGTGATTGAAGACAGATCTAAATTCAGGTCATTGGCAAGCCAATCTCTCGGCCCTTTGTACTCAATTAATTCATGGGGAAGGAGTTACAAACAATGCAAGCCGCCTGTACTTCAGCTGGATCACAAAGGAGTGATTCAAGTATTAGTTAGAACATATATATATAAGCGAGAAGTGAACTAATACATACAGCTTTGGTTTCTTCCAATATTTAAATAATGCAAGAAATAATCATAAATGATTGAGAAGGAAGAATAATAGGCGTAGCTTAATAAGCATTGTTCCTCCCTTTAATCCTCCAAATGAAAAAAGGCACTGGTCGAAAAAATATATATATATATATATAAAGCGAAGAGTGCTTTAACCCACGTACACGTTTGGATACCAGTAGTGAACATATTAAGTAGAAAGAAGGGCTGCTGGTGAGGCGTAGCTAGCTTTTTTCTTCACTTTATTCTGCCAATATTTCGTCCGTAAAGGACTTCATCAGGGCTGTTCAAATCATAACAAAAGAAAAAGAGAGAACGGAACATACTAAACATTTGGAAAATTACATAGAGTTACATTATATAACATGGCAAAATAAATAAAAAATATATATAAATAAATACAAAACAAATTATCAATAACATGCACGCTCGAAATTCTAGTTGAGACATGCTTTTGGGGACTAACTAATTCCAAAATAAATATAATTATAAATAAAGATTAATATTAAAAAATGCAATAAAGTGTGAGTGAGAATGAATCCAAAGCAAATAACATGCAATTGTAAATTGAACATAACTAAAATAAAATAAAATAGATGAACACAATTATATGAATAAATACATAAATAAGTGAGTGGCATTCACCTCGGGCGATTTGGATTGTGTGTGAGGCCAAGTTACTGGGGTGGGTGGGTGTGTGCGGGAGTCATGACGGCTGGGGGAGGGGAGTGGAGGAGAACCAAAGGTCATACAAGGATCGAGTCTATTAACAATTAAACAATTAAACACATATATTCAAAAATTATAATATATATAACATATACAAAATGTTATAAACATTTCTTTTAAATCATAACAAACAAGTGTATACTCAACAATGCCAATAAGGAGGTATAAATTATAAAATAATGTGAGGTTATGAGCGAGCACATATCACAATGATGCAAGTGCAACGAACGTATAGCGCAAGCATATCATTCCTGTGCATGCAATCATGCATTCAATCTTTGGGAAGGTGTAAGCCAAAAGATAATTTGAGCAAGCTTGTACATTATATCGCAGTGGTAAGTGCAACATATAGGCCCTACATATAAAGCAGGCATATATATAAAGCCGTGTACGCAATCATGCGTTCAATCTTTTAAAAAAAGAAATATAACCATAAAATAATACAAGCAAGCTGGCACATATCACAATAATATGAGTGCGGCACACATATAAAGCAGGCATATAATTACCGTGGGCCATAAAATAATATGCAATTGGTGAGGAAGCACAAGTGTCACAATGATTTAAGTGAGACATATATATAAGGCAAGTATATAATTACCGTGCATACAATCATACATTCAATCAAAACGCATTTGAGCAAACACGCAGTATAATATACATTTGTAAGATTACAACAAATCAATATATACTCAACAATAATAAGGGAGGTGTGAGCCATAAAATAATAATACTACAAAGCTATAGGCAAGCACATTTGCAATGATATAAGTGCAGCATAAACATATAAAGCAGGTATATGAGTAAGTACCGGACATAAAATCATATACAAGAGTGGCAATTACCTCAACCAAATAATATAACACTACAATTATGGGCTCAATCATAGAGCAATAAAGCATGCGTATAATCATTATAATTGCAGCAACAAACATAATATATAACTAGATGTTGAATTCGTCACTTTTGACGAATTAAGGTTATACATATCGATTTATTATGATAAAAGGATGATTCCAAAAATAACTACTCAATCATCATATCAATAATAATAGATTCCCCCCCCCCCCCCCCTGAAAAAAAGAGGGAAAAAAAGAAAGTTAAAAAATATTGCCTTGGATTCGAACCCACGACCCTTCGATCTTGTGTCACAAATTATACCGCGAGACCAACATTAAATCTCTTAACGAAAATGGCAAATCGGGAAAGATACATCAGTGATTGCACACTGCATTTGTCATTGTAACAGTGAATTATTTGACCTTTGAACCTAATTTACATATCCTTAATGCCATTTGCATAATCCGATCTTATCTTATGAAAATTGTTCCTTTTCATATGTGTGCTGAATTTCCATGTCCGCGGCGAACGTGGTTATTGAGTATTCATGCTTGATTTATTTGACCTTTGACGGTAAATATGACAATGAAATATGCATTTTCGCGATTTGGTGTTAAGTTATGAAATGATGGTCTTGCAAATCCCTATCTACATGCGAAGTTTCACATCGGTAGCATAGTTTCTCGAGCAGTTATAGGTCGAAAGCATACGTTTTGGCTAACCCTCAATTTGTAACAGATTTGAACTCTTATTTCCAATCAAACAATTTATCAGGATCCAGTGAACAAAACGAAATGTCGTGAATAGATTGCGAATGGAGCATGACATCAGCTACGATATATCCAAATTTGGGAGAAAATCGTTGGAGAATAACCGAGATATGGTCAAAAGTCCGCTGTGATCGATTTCAACATTGATTGAAATTGATTAAAATTTGCATGTTCAACTTTAACCCTAAATATGATGACTTTTTAACATTTACTCGGCATAAATGAGGTATGAATTCGTATCTACAACTCATAATCTATCCGAATATGAAAAGAAAATTGGATGTTTGTGGACTTTTTAAAAAGTTATGGCCGAATAAAAAAAGGATGTTTTTACCATATTTTTGCCAATTTACCATATTTTGCCAATTTGCGTGTGCGCGTAATTTTGACTTTGACGCGCGCGTACTCCGTTATTATGAGTCAACAATGACTCAAATTGATAGGGTGTGTTTAGGGATCTATAAGGCATGCAAATCATGTAAAAAAACGACAATTTTCTTATTAATTCGCGTTACGCGCGCAAATACGCGCGCGCCGACGCGCATGCGCGGAATTTTTTGAAACGCTTAAAATTGTCTGAAACATATAGTAAATTACTCGGGTTGGGGTTTTGAGCATTTAAAAAAAAAAAAATTAATTGACGGACGCGTACGCGCGCGTCTCCGAGTGTAATTGCACACGCATGAGCTTAAAAGATGAGTATTGACCTGATTAATATTAATACGAAATTTGAATTGAAATTGATATTTCATAACTGAGATAAAATGATTATTAAAATTTGACAAAATGGCGTCCTGATGACGTCACAGTCATGTGACGTCACTGAAAAGGTAACCAGTTCTAAGTTAGATCATGATCTATCATCATGTGAAGATTCATGACAATTGATTCATGTGATCTTGAGATATGCGACGCACAAAATCAGGAAGAATAAATAATAATAAAAATTCGAACGAAATCAATAGGTTATACATATGTATATGTATAACCTAATTACCTCATAGAATGTGTTTGACAGTGTCCAAACAGAATTGTGGTCAAATCGAGGAGAAGAACTGGAATCGAGCAAATCATGTAGCCAAGTGGACCGAACGCTGACCCATAATGCACCTATGGGTCCGCGTTCAGGCCACCTGGCCGTAGAGTGCGCAATTTTGATATCCAATACGATTCTCGCTGTAAAATAATAGAGCGTAATTTTGTCTTAATTTGCTCGATTCCAGTGATCTGTAGGTGGTCAATAGAGTGTTCTGGTTGATTGAAATGTATTGTGTAGGGTAGGCTTTTGGCATGTTGAGTATTAAATTGTTTTATTTCGGATCGAGTGTTATTCAAGCGTGTGTACAATTTAGTTTCAGTTTTACCTACATATTGTATGTTGCATTTCTTACAAGTGAGAAGGTATATGACCCAGTCTGATTTGCAGTCCATGTGTGATGAAATATTGTAAGTTTCATTGGTGACTGAGCTAGTGAAAGTCCTTGTCTCTGTGATGTGTTTGTGTAGGGGGCACTTCTTGGCTTGGCAACAAAAGAAACCCTTCTCAACTGTGCTGTCTATTTTGGGGCGTGGGTCCTTAGCATTGACAAGGATGTCATGAAGGGAGCGTGTACTGCGATAACAGAGAAGGGGGCGTTCCGGGAATATTTTGCAAAGTTGGTCTGATTGAGATATGAGGTGGGAGTGTTTTTCAATAATTTTGGGGATTTGAGCTGTGGTTGAATTGTATGTACAAACAAAATGGGGCCTGTTTGTTCGTTTTCGTTTATGGTATGTGAGGAGCTCATCCCGTGGTGTTTGCTTGGCCCGATTGATGGCTCTATCCACTTCAATGGGATCATAATCACGATTGAGCAATTGTTCTTTGAGTTCATTAAGGTGATGATCCGCATCCATCGGGTTTAAGCATATACGGCGTATGCGAAGGGCCTGACTGTATGGTATGGATTTGAATGTGTGTCTAGGATGGCATGAAGTGGGAAGAAGGTACGCATGTGTGTCTGTCGGTTTGGTGTGGAGTTCTGTGTGAAGTTGTCCATTGTGAAGGAGAACATAAGTGTCTAGAAAGGGGACCTCTGTGTCCGATGTCTCAAACGTGAACTTGATCGTTGGGTGGAGTGAGTTCATGTAGGTTTGAAAGTGGGAGAGAGTCCGGGGGAACCTACCCACATGAACCTGAATGTCGTCTATGTACCTCTTCCAAGTACCGGTATCATGCTACGGGCTTTATTGGATTGAGGTGATTATTTTTTCCCAAGGCGCCATAAACAAGTTTGCGTATGACGGAGCACATGGGGTCCCCATGGCTGTGCCTTGGATTTGTTGGTAGATTGATCCCTGGAACTGGAAGTAGTTCAGGTGCAGAACCTAATTCTAGCAATCTATTAACTGATTGGTTGGGCAGGTTGTAAGTGGTCACGATTGTTTAGTGCGTCTCTGGTCGCTTTGAGACCTTCTCTATGGAGGTATGTTAGTGACAGGGGATTTTACGGTCCGCTGTAACACGGGTGGTGCGTGTTGGGATAGGAGCAAATTGTGTGTTCAGTGATTCAATGTGTTTTAAGAAGTGCAGTTGTGTCTTGTAGTGTGATGGTAGCTTTGCCGCTAGTGGTCTTAAGTGAAAGTCCAGGAATCTTGATATTTCTACAGTGGGGCATGAACAGCCAGAGCCAATGGCGACTATAATGTACAAGCTTGCTCAAATTATCTTTTGGCTTACACCTTCCCAAAGATTGAATGCATGATTGCATGCACAGGAATGATATGCGTTGCGCTATATCGTTCGTTGCACTTGCATCATCTTGTGATATGTGCTCGCTCGATAACTCACTCACATTATTTTATACTTATACCTCCTTATTGCGCATTGTTGAGTATACACTTGTTTGTATGATTTAAAAGAAATGTTTATAACATTTTGTATATGAGTATATATATGTATAATTTTGAATATATGTGTCTTAATGTTTAATTGTTAATAGACTCGATCCTTGTATGACCTTTGGTTCTCCTCCACTCCCCTCCCCCAGCCGTCATGACTCCGCACACCACCCACCCACCCCAGTAACTTGGCCTCACACACAATCCAAATCGCCCGAGGTGAATGCCACTCACTTATTTATGTATTTATTCATATATTTGTGTTCATCTATTTTATTTTATTTTAGTTATGTTCAATTACAATTGCATGTAATTTGCTTTGGAATTCATTCTCACTCACACTTATTGCATTTTTTAATATTAATCTTTATTTATAATTATATTTATTTTGGAATTAGTTAGTCCCCAAAAGCATGTCTCAACTAGAATTTCGAGCGTGCATGTCTATTGATAATTTGTTTTGTATTTATTTATATATATTTTTATTATATTCTGCCATGTTATATACTGTAACTCTATGTAATGTCTTCAAATGTTTAGTATGTTCCGTCTCTCTTTTTCTTTTGTTATGATTTTGAACAGCCCTGATGAAGTCCTTTACGGACGAAATATTGGCACAATAAAGTGAAGAAAAAAAGCTAGCTACGCCTCACCAGCAGCCCTTCTTTCTACTTTATAGTATAGTATATATACTATATAGTATATATATATATATATAATGCAAAGGAATAATCATAAATGATTGAGAAGGAAGAATAATAGGCGTAGCTTAATAAGCATTGTTCCTCCCTTTAATCCTCCAAATGAATGGAGGAACAATTGGAATCCTCCAATTAAAGGGAGGAACAATGCTTATTAAGCTACGCATATTATTCTTCCTTCTCAATCATTATGATTATTCCTTGCATTATTGTAAATATTGACAGAAACCAAAGCTGTATGTATTAGTGTCACCTTTCGTTTATATAGTATGTTCTAACTAATACTTGAATCACTCCTTGCGCTGATCAGGAAGTACAGGCGGCTTGCATTATTCATAACTCCTTCCCACTGAATTAATTGAGTACAAAGGGCCGAGAGATTGGCTTGCCAATGACCTGAATTCGATCTGTGCTTCAATCTACACGGTCCCCGTGGCCTAGTGGTGTAAGGCGTCAGCGTTCCAAGCTGGAGACCCGGGTTCGAGTCCTGGCGGAGACCAATTTTTTCGACCAGTGCCTTTTTTTCATTTGGAGGATTAAAGGGAGGAACAATGCTTATTAAGCTACGCCTATTATTCTTCCTTCTCAATCATTTATGATTATTCCTGCATTATTTAAATATTGGAAGAAACCTTAAAGCTGTATGTATTAGTTCACCTTTCGTTATATACTATATATATAATATATATAAATACATTGCAAGGCAGTATTCATAAATGATTGAGAAGGAGAATAATAGGTAGGCGTAGCTTAAAAGCAATGTTCCTCCCTTTAATCCACCAAATGAAGAAAGGCACTGGTTCGAAAAATTGGTCTCCCCAGGACTCGAACCTGGGTCTTGGCTTGGAACGACCGATGCCTTAACCACTAGGCCACGGGGACCGTGTGATTAAAGATAAAGACGATCCAGTTCAGGTCATTGGCAGCCAATCTCTCAGCCCTTTGCTACTCAAGTATTCATGGGGACTAGGAGTTACGACCAATGCACAGCCGCCTTTACTTCAGCTGGATCACAATAGAGTGATTCAAGTATTAGTTAGAAGAAACCGAAGCTGTATGTATTTGTTCACTTCTCGCTATATAGATATATTATATATATAGAAATAACAACGAAATTCAATAAGATACTCCGTGGAAAAAAAGTTTTTAAGAGTGATATTTCGGCCATAGGCCTTTGTCAAACTGACAAATTTGAATTCATAATTACATCAAACGAAAAACCAGTAAGCGTCTCCAAGGACGCCAAATTGTTACTGACGGCGCAAAGCGCGGGCAAAAAGAGTATACGTCATAACAATTTGGCGTCCTTGGAGACCGCTTTTTGTTCTTTGTTGATGTAATCTATGAATTAAAATTTGTCAGTGAGGACAAGGCCTATGGCTGAAATATCACGCTCTAAAAACTTTTTCTCACGGAGTATTTATTGAATTTCGTTGTTTTCTATACATTTCGACTCCGAGCAGAACTTGTACTGTACTATTATACTGTATATATATATACGGTAGATAGATAGATAGACTAGATACATACATACATAGATATATAGATAGATAGATATATAGATAGACTAGATAGATAAAATATAGATAGATAGATATATATATAGATAGATAGAATAAATAACATAGATAATAGATAGATCGATAGATAGATAGATAGATAGATAGATAGATAGATAGATGAATAGATAGATAAATTGGCATGTTATTTCATCAGCCTCCGGCCTGCAACCAATTGCAAAACACTTCTTTTTTACAGACATTAATATGTGAGAACATTATATTATAATTGCTTTCTGTCCACGTTGTCGCGCTGATATGCAATGACATTTTGATTAATGGTGCGTGAATATGAAACATGTCACCGTGGGAACAGTCATAACAATAGGCTTCTCATCAATTATTGATCACCATATCATGATAATGCTCGAATTCTGGTCAGCATAATATACCGTTCGTGTATTCGAGAGCGTATGCACTATGCACGCAAATGTACATTTTTTTTAGATTAATTTATGTTACTTTCAACCTAGAGAATTGTGGTTTGTTATCCTGATAAACGCCGAGCCACAAACTAAATGAACCATCTTGTCATGGAACAAAAGAAAACCAAATATGAGATACAATAGTTGTTCAACGAAGAAGCACGGTAAACTATCACAATGAAACAATGTAACCAATCAATCAAAAACGAAAGCCTCGCTTTTCTCATAATAGCTTTTGTTCATTAGAAATGGATCTAAAATGTCAACATGCAAGATACTCTTTAATTATTCAAGCTGGTTGTTCGATCGGGATAGCTAACGACAGGTCTGTTATGGAAAGCACAATTTTCTATTGACTGTTAATTCAGGGGCGTAGCAACGGGGGGATGAGGGGGATGCACCCCCCCCCCCCCCCACCTCACAAGCGTGGGGGGCGATGGCGTGTAAAATCACCCCCCCCCCCCCCCAGGTTTGATGGAAAGATATATTTGTTTCTGTATGTTCTGTATACGAGTGGGAAAGAAAACATTAGGTTGTATGATGCTAGGACTTGTTATTTCTAACGTTAACAAAGTAATTATATACACTCCATTTTCAATTGTTCGCTGCGCGCTTCCCGCGCGAACAGATTATCTCAGTTTGTTGTGTAAAATTGCGTATGGTCTTGGGTGAATATGTTTGTTTCTGTATACCGGGGCCACGTTCCAGTGTAGGCTGGCATTGCTCTGCGCTGCATGTGGTGACGTGCACCAAATTGCACCATTTCAAGTATATTATATACATGCAAAATCTTCTCCGTGGGAGGGAGGGGATACCCCCTCCCAAACCCTCCGTATATTTGGCTCTGCCCCAGCCCCCGGTAGCTTTGCCCTCGTGGACTCATTCTTGGCAATAGGCTAAGTTGTTACGATCATACATAATGGCATATGGTGATGTTGGAACTGTGTATGACGCTAAATATAAATACATTATTTGTGTTTGTGTTGGGGTGCATATTCATTAGTGTGCCAATTATTTGTTTTCTTCGTGAAAAAATATTTAAAATTTCTGGTCGAATCAAATCATAACACGCTTCCCAGATACAGTCAATGTTAAGCTCGACCGATTTCCAATCTAGGTAAGCACCAAATTGCACGAATTTCAAGTCCGCTAAAGATTTCAAAATCTCACCTACCGTCGGAGGGGGAGACCCCCCTCCCACACCCTCCCCCCGCTCAGTACATTTCGCTCCCTGTGTTGGGGATGCATATTTATTAGTGTGTCAATTATTTGTTTTCTTCGTGAAAATAATATTTAACAATTTCTGGTCGATCACATCATAACACGCTTCCCCAGATAACAGTCATTTTTAAGCCCGCAATTTTCCTATCTAGGTAAGCACCAGATTGCGCAATTTCAAGTCTAAGAATGCAAAAGCTCCCTACCGTGGGATGGGGACACCCCTCACACACCCTCCCCCACGCTCAGTCACTTCGGCTCCCTCGGGCTTGGTCGCTTCGCTCCTTGCAATCGTTTCACTCTCACATCTGGCCTCAAAGTTGGCAGCACTGTGAGTGTGGTGGCGGCATGAGCTCCTACACACACAAAATCGTGAGCACCCCATAGGTTTTGCCACCCCCCCGCCCCCCCAATCCAAAACTGCTTCCGGCCCGCCTGGTCACGATCATCTTAACATTCAAACCCCCCTAGACCCCCCCCCCCCCCGCCTCTCTCAGCCACTTGGTCTCGAAATATTCGGCAGGTGGTCATCGCCCGCGAACAAATTGGTCTTGGTCCGGTGAACGGCAAATCACCTCCCCCCCCCCCCCCCCCCAGTGTAAGAACCTGTCTACGCCACTGACTGTTATGATATAGACAAGTCGATAGTTAGATTGGTGCATTGTATATTATTCTTTATAGTAAGTCAGATAAAAAGATAATTGGAAAGATAGATCAATTTATGCATACATTCATTGAGTACATAGATGAGAAAGATAGTTATCAATACTAGTATATAAATGCTAAAGTATTTAGATAAAGACAGAGAGATAAGATAAAGACAGAAAGATCGATATAAATAGAGATATATTGATAGATACATAGAAAGATATAGATACATACATACATACATGCATACATACACCCATTCATAACATCCATACACCCATACATACACGCATACGTACATCACATACACGCATACATACATAGATAGATAGATAGATAGATAGAGTATATCTAGTATATACTGTATAAGATAGATAGATACTATAGATACATAGAAAGATATGTAGGATAGATAGACTAATCAGATAGATATATAGTTAAATTAGAGATAGATACAATTTTATAAATCTATAGATACAAGACAGAGAAGATTACACAAAGACAGAAAATATCAATATAGATAGAGAGATAGATGTATAGGTAGATACATACATGGATACTAGTATAGATAGAGAGATAAATAGATAGATAGACGTAGATAGATAGATAGATAGATAGATAGATAGATAGATAGATAGAGATAGAGTTAGAGATAGATAGGTATAGATACATAGATAGATATACTAGATAGATATAATATATAAGCGAGAAGTGAAGCTAATACATACAGCTTCGGTTTCTTCCAATACGATAAGATAATTGCAATGGAGTAATCATAAATGATTGAGAAGGAAGAATAATAGTAGGCGTAGCTTAATAAGCAAGTTCCTCCCTTTAATCCACCAAATGAAAAACAGGCACTGCGGATCGACTAAAATTGCGTCGAAAATATATTATAGTATACTAGTATATATATATACAGTACAAGGAGTAATCATAAATGATGAGAAGGAAGAATAATAGTGGCGTAGCTTAATAAGCAATGTTCCTCCTTTTAATCCATCAAATGAAAAAAGGCACTGGTCGAAAAATTGGTCTCCGCCAGGACTCGAACCTGGGTCTCGCTTGGAACGCCGATGCCTTATACCACTCAGGCCACGTGGGACCGTGTGATTAAAGACAGATCCAGTTCGGTCATTGGAAAGCCAATCTCTCGGCCGTTAGTACTCAAGTATCTTCATGGGGAAGGAGTTACGAACCTATGCAAGCCGCCTTTACTTCAGCTGGAACACAATAGAGTGATTCAAGTAATAGTTAGAAGAAATCCGAAGCTGTATTATTAGTTCACTTCTCGCTTATATAAGATATATATCATATATAAATATGAAAACAAACGAAATTCACACTAGATACTCCGTGGAAAAAAGTTTTTAAGGTGATATTTCGGCCATAGCCTTTGTCAAACTGACAACTTTGAATTCATAATTCCATCAACAAATAACAAAACAGAAGCGGTCCGCAAAGGACGCCCAAATTGTTATGACGCGCAAAGCGCGGACAAAAAGAGTATACGTCATAACAATTTGGCGTCCTTGGAGACGCTTTTTGTTTTTGTTGACTGTAATTATGAATTAAAATTGTCAGTTTGACAAAGGCCTATGGCCGAAATATCACCTGTAAAACCTTTATGTCCACGGAGGTATTTATTGAAGTCGTTGTTTTCTTATACATTTCGACTCGAGCAGAACTTTTACTTATTATACTGTGTATATATATATATAAGGTAGGATAGATAGATAGATAGATAGATAGATAGATAGATAGATAGATAGTATAATATAGATAGAATAGATATATATAGATATATATAGATCGATAGAAAATAAATAGATCTATAGATAGATCGATAGATAGATAGATAGATAGATAGATAGATAGATAGATAGATAGACTAGATAGATGAATAGATAGATAAATTGGCATGTTATTTCATCAGCCTCCGGCCTGCAACAATTGCAAAACACTTTTTTTACAGACATTAATATGTTGAGAACATTATATTATAATTGCTTTCTGTCCACGTTTGATCGCGCTGATACTGCAATGACCATTTTGATATTAATGCGTGCGTGAATATGAAACATGTCACCGTGGGAACAGTCTCTATACAATAGGCTTCTCATCACTTATTGATCAACCATACTTCATGATAATGCTCGATTCTGGTCAGCATATAATTATACCCGTTCGTGTTATTCGAGAGCGTATGCACTATGCACGCAAATGTACATCTATTTTAGATTAATTTATATTACTTTCGAACCTAGAGAATTGTGGTTTGTTATCATTAAAACGCCGAGCCTAACAAACTATATGAACCATCTTGTCATGGACCAAAAGAAAACCAAATATAAGATACAATAGTTGTTTAACGAAGAACGCACGGTAAAATATCACAATGAAACAATGTAACCAATCAACAAAACGAAAGCCTCGCTCTGTTCTCATAATAGCTTTTGTTCATTAGAAATGGCTCTAAAATGTCAACATGCAAGATACTCTTTAATTATTCAAGCTGGTTGTTATCGGGATAGCTAACGACAGGTCTGTTATGAAACACAATTTCTATTGACTGTTAATTCAGAGGGCGTAGACAACGGGGGGGGGATGAGGGGGATGCATCCCCCCTCCCCACCTCACA
>JBAMJV010012587.1:0-30707 GCA_037951105.1 Echinarachnius parma
GTTCGTAACTCCTTCCCCATGAATTAATTGAGTACAAAGGGCCGAGAGATTGGCTTGCCAATGACCTGAATTTGGATCTGTCTTCAATCACACGGTCCCCGTGGCCTAGTGGTTAAGGCGTCAGCGTTCCAAGCTGGAGACCCGGGTTCGAGTCCTGGCGGAGACCAATTTTTCGACCAGTGCCTTTTTTCATTTGGAGGATTAAAGGGAGGAACAATGCTTATTAAGCTACGCCTATTATTCTTCCTTCTCAATCATTTATGATTATTCTTTGCATTATTTAAATATTGGAAGAAACCAAAGCTGTATGTATTAGTTCACCTTTCGTTAATATATATGTTCTAACTAATACTTGAATCACTCCTTTGTGATCCAGCTGAAGTACAGGCGGCTTGCATTGTTCGTAACTCCTTCCCCATGAATTAATTGAGTACAAAGGGCCGAGAGATTGGCTTGCCAATGACCTGAATTTGGATCTGTCTTCAATCACACGGTCCCCGTGGCCTAGTGGTTAAGGCGTCAGCGTTCCAAGCTGGAGACCCGGGTTCGAGTCCTGGCGGAGACCAATTTTTCGACCAGTGCCTTTTTTCATTTGGAGGATTAAAGGGAGGAACAATGCTTATTAAGCTACGCCTATTATTCTTCCTTCTCAATCATTTATGATTATTCTTTGCATTATTTAAATATTGGAAGAAACCAAAGCTGTATGTATTAGTTCACCTTTCGTTAATATATATGTTCTAACTAATACTTGAATCACTCCTTTGTGATCCAGCTGAAGTACAGGCGGCTTGCATTGTTCGTAACTCCTTTCCCATGAATTAATTGAGTACAAAGGGCCGAGAGATTGGCTTGCCAATGACCTGAATTTGGATCTGTCTTCAATCACACGGTCCCCGTGGCCTAGTGGTTAAGGCGTCAGCGTTCCAAGCTGGAGACCTGGGTTCGAGTCCTGGCGGAGACCAATTTTTCGACCAGTGCCTTTTTTCATTTGGAGGATTAAAGGGAGGAACAATGCTTATTAAGCTACGCCTATTATTCTTCCTTCTCAATCATTTATGATTATTCTTTGCATTATTTAAATATTGGAAGAAACCAAAGCTGTATGTATTAGTTCACCTTTCGTTAATATATATGTTCTAACTAATACTTGAATCACTCCTTTGTGATCCAGCTGAAGTACAGGCGGCTTGCATTGTTCGTAACTCCTTCCCCATGAATTAATTGAGTACAAAGGGCCGAGAGATTGGCTTGCCAATGACCTGAATTTGGATCTGTCTTCAATCACACGGTCCCCGTGGCCTAGTGGTTAAGGCGTCAGCGTTCCAAGCTGGAGACCCGGGTTCGAGTCCTGGCGGAGACCAATTTTTCGACCAGTGCCTTTTTTCATTTGGAGGATTAAAGGGAGGAACAATGCTTATTAAGCTACGCCTATTATTCTTCCTTCTCAATCATTTATGATTATTCTTTGCATTATTTAAATATTGGAAGAAACCAAAGCTGTATGTATTAGTTCACCTTTCGTTAATATATATGTTCTAACTAATACTTGAATCACTCCTTTGTGATCCAGCTGAAGTACAGGCGGCTTGTATTGTTCGTAACTCCTTCCCCATGAATTAATTGAGTACAAAGGGCCGAGAGATTGGCTTGCCAATGACCTGAATTTGGATCTGTCTTCAATCACACGGTCCCCGTGGCCTAGTGGTTAAGGCGTCAGCGTTCCAAGCTGGAGACCCGGGTTCGAGTCCTGGCGGAGACCAATTTTTCGACCAGTGCCTTTTTTCATTTGGAGGATTAAAGGGAGGAACAATGCTTATTAAGCTACGCCTATTATTCTTCCTTCTCAATCATTTATGATTATTCTTTGCATTATTTAAATATTGGAAGAAACCAAAGCTGTATGTATTAGTTCACCTTTCGTTAATATATATGTTCTAACTAATACTTGAATCACTCCTTTGTGATCCAGCTGAAGTACAGGCGGCTTGCATTGTTCGTAACTCCTTCCCCATGAATTAATTGAGTACAAAGGGCCGAGAGATTGGCTTGCCAATGACCTGAATTTGGATCTGTCTTCAATCACACGGTCCCCGTGGCCTAGTGGTTAAGGCGTCAGCGTTCCAAGCTGGAGACCCGGGTTCGAGTCCTGGCGGAGACCAATTTTTCGACCAGTGCCTTTTTACATTTGGAGGATTAAAGGGAGGAACAATGCTTATTAAGCTACGCCTATTATTCTTCCTTCTCAATCATTTATGATTATTCTTTGCATTATTTAAATATTGGAAGAAACCAAAGCTGTATGTATTAGTTCACCTTTCGTTAATATATATGTTCTAACTAATACTTGAATCACTCCTTTGTGATCCAGCTGAAGTACAGGCGGCTTGCATTGTTCGTAACTCCTTCCCCATGAATTAATTGAGTACAAAGGGCCGAGAGATTGGCTTGCCAATGACCTGAATTTGGATCTGTCTTCAATCACACGGTCCCCGTGGCCTAGTGGTTAAGGCGTCAGCGTTCCAAGCTGGAGACCCGGGTTCGAGTCCTGGCGGAGACCAATTTTTCGACCAGTGCCTTTTTTCATTTGGAGGATTAAAGGGAGGAACAATGCTTATTAAGCTACGCCTATTATTCTTCCTTCTCAATCATTTATGATTATTCTTTGCATTATTTAAATATTGGAAGAAACCAAAGCTGTATGTATTAGTTCACCTTTCGTTAATATATATGTTCTAACTAATACTTGAATCACTCCTTTGTGATCCAGCTGAAGTACAGGCGGCTTGCATTGTTCGTAACTCCTTCCCCATGAATTAATTGAGTACAAAGGGCCGAGAGATTGGCTTGCCAATGACCTGAATTTGGATCTGTCTTCAATCACACGGTCCCCGTGGCCTAGTGGTTAAGGCGTCAGCGTTCCAAGCTGGAGACCCGGGTTCGAGTCCTGGCGGAGACCAATTTTTCGACCAGTGCCTTTTTTCATTTGGAGGATTAAAGGGAGGAACAATGCTTATTAAGCTACGCCTATTATTCTTCCTTCTCAATCATTTATGATTATTCTTTGCATTATTTAAATATTGGAAGAAACCAAAGCTGTATGTATTAGTTCACCTTTCGTTAATATATATGTTCTAACTAATACTTGAATCACTCCTTTGTGATCCAGCTGAAGTACAGGCGGCTTGCATTGTTCGTAACTCCTTCCCCATGAATTAATTGAGTACAAAGGGCCGAGAGATTGGCTTGCCAATGACCTGAATTTGGATCTGTCTTCAATCACACGGTCCCCGTGGCCTAGTGGTTAAGGCGTCAGCGTTCCAAGCTGGAGACCCGGGTTCGAGTCCTGGCGGAGACCAATTTTTCGACCAGTGCCTTTTTACATTTGGAGGATTAAAGGGAGGAACAATGCTTATTAAGCTACGCCTATTATTCTTCCTTCTCAATCATTTATGATTATTCTTTGCATTATTTAAATATTGGAAGAAACCAAAGCTGTATGTATTAGTTCACCTTTCGTTAATATATATGTTCTAACTAATACTTGAATCACTCCTTTGTGATCCAGCTGAAGTACAGGCGGCTTGCATTGTTCGTAACTCCTTCCCCATGAATTAATTGAGTACAAAGGGCCGAGAGATTGGCTTGCCAATGACCTGAATTTGGATCTGTCTTCAATCACACGGTCCCCGTGGCCTAGTGGTTAAGGCGTCAGCGTTCCAAGCTGGAGACCCGGGTTCGAGTCCTGGCGGAGACCAATTTTTCGACCAGTGCCTTTTTTCATTTGGAGGATTAAAGGGAGGAACAATGCTTATTAAGCTACGCCTATTATTCTTCCTTCTCAATCATTTATGATTATTCTTTGCATTATTTAAATATTGGAAGAAACCAAAGCTGTATGTATTTGTTCACCTTTCGTTAATATATATGTTCTAACTAATACTTGAATCACTCCTTTGTGATCCAGCTGAAGTACAGGCGGCTTGCATTGTTCGTAACTCCTTCCCCATGAATTAATTGAGTACAAAGGGCCGAGAGATTGGCTTGCCAATGACCTGAATTTGGATCTGTCTTCAATCACACGGTCCCCGTGGCCTAGTGGTTAAGGCGTCAGCGTTCCAAGCTGGAGACCCGGGTTCGAGTCCTGGCGGAGACCAATTTTTCGACCAGTGCCTTTTTACATTTGGAGGATTAAAGGGAGGAACAATGCTTATTAAGCTACGCCTATTATTCTTCCTTCTCAATCATTTATGATTATTCTTTGCATTATTTAAATATTGGAAGAAACCAAAGCTGTATGTATTAGTTCACCTTTCGTTAATATATATGTTCTAACTAATACTTGAATCACTCCTTTGTGATCCAGCTGAAGTACAGGCGGCTTGCATTGTTCGTAACTCCTTCCCCATGAATTAATTGAGTACAAAGGGCCGAGAGATTGGCTTGCCAATGACCTGAATTTGGATCTGTCTTCAATCACACGGTCCCCGTGGCCTAGTGGTTAAGGCGTCAGCGTTCCAAGCTGGAGACCCGGGTTCGAGTCCTGGCGGAGACCAATTTTTCGACCAGTGCCTTTTTTCATTTGGAGGATTAAAGGGAGGAACAATGCTTATTAAGCTACGCCTATTATTCTTCCTTCTCAATCATTTATGATTATTCTTTGCATTATTTAAATATTGGAAGAAACCAAAGCTGTATGTATTAGTTCACCTTTCGTTAATATATATGTTCTAACTAATACTTGAATCACTCCTTTGTGATCCAGCTGAAGTACAGGCGGCTTGCATTGTTCGTAACTCCTTCCCCATGAATTAATTGAGTACAAAGGGCCGAGAGATTGGCTTGCCAATGACCTGAATTTGGATCTGTCTTCAATCACACGGTCCCCGTGGCCTAGTGGTTAAGGCGTCAGCGTTCCAAGCTGGAGACCCGGGTTCGAGTCCTGGCGGAGACCAATTTTTCGACCAGTGCCTTTTTACATTTGGAGGATTAAAGGGAGGAACAATGCTTATTAAGCTACGCCTATTATTCTTCCTTCTCAATCATTTATGATTATTCTTTGCATTATTTAAATATTGGAAGAAACCAAAGCTGTATGTATTAGTTCACCTTTCGTTAATATATATGTTCTAACTAATACTTGAATCACTCCTTTGTGATCCAGCTGAAGTACAGGCGGCTTGCATTGTTCGTAACTCCTTCCCCATGAATTAATTGAGTACAAAGGGCCGAGAGAATGGCTTGCCAATGACCTGAATTTGGATCTGTCTTCAATCACACGGTCCCCGTGGCCTAGTGGTTAAGGCGTCAGCGTTCCAAGCTGGAGACCCGGGTTCGAGTCCTGGCGGAGACCAATTTTTCGACCAGTGCCTTTTTTCATTTGGAGGATTAAAGGGAGGAACAATGCTTATTAAGCTACGCCTATTATTCTTCCTTCTCAATCATTTATGATTATTCTTTGCATTATTTAAATATTGGAAGAAACCAAAGCTGTATGTATTAGTTCACCTTTCGTTAATATATATGTTCTAACTAATACTTGAATCACTCCTTTGTGATCCAGCTGAAGTACAGGCGGCTTGCATTGTTCGTAACTCCTTCCCCATGAATTAATTGAGTACAAAGGGCCGAGAGATTGGCTTGCCAATGACCTGAATTTGGATCTGTCTTCAATCACACGGTCCCCGTGGCCTAGTGGTTAAGGCGTCAGCGTTCCAAGCTGGAGACCCGGGTTCGAGTCTGGCGGAGACCAATTTTTCGACCAGTGCCTTTTTTCATTTGGAGGATTAAAGGGAGAACAATGCTTATTAAGCTACGCCTATTATTCTTCCTTCTCAATCATTTATGATTATTCTTTGCATTATTTAAATATTGGAAGAAACCAAAGCTGTATGTATTAGTTCACCTTTCGCTTATATATATATGTTCTAACTAATACTTGAATCACTCCTTTGTGATCCAGCTGAAATACAGGCGGCTTGCTTTGTTCGTAACTCCCTCCCCATGAATTAATTGAGTACAAAGGGCCGAGAGATTGGCTTGCCAATGACCTGAATATGACCTGAATATGACCTGAATATATATATATATAAAGAATAATCATAAATGATTGAGAAGGAAGAATAATAGGCGTAGCTTAATAAGCATTGTTCCTCCCTTTAATCCTCCAAATGAAAAAAGGCACTGGTCGAAAAATTGGTCTCCGCCAGGACTCGAACCCGGGTCTCCAGCTTGGAACGCTGACGCCTTAACCACTAGGCCACGGGGACCGTGTGATTGAAGACAGATCCAAATTCAGGTCATTGGCAAGCCAATCTCTCGGCCCTTTGTACTCAATTAATTCATGGGGAAGGAGTTACGAACAATGCAAGCCGCCTGTACTTCAGCTGGATCACAAAGGAGTGATTCAAGTATTAGTTAGAACATATATATTAACGAAAGGTGAACTAATACATACAGCTTTGGTTTCTTCCAATATTTAAATAATGCAAAGAATAATCATAAATGATTGAGAAGGAAGAATAATAGGCGTAGCTTAATAAGCATTGTTCCTCCCTTTAATCCTCCAAATGAAAAAAGGCACTGGTCGAAAAATTGGTCTCCGCCAGGACTCGAACCCGGGTCTTCAGCTTGGAACGCTGACGTCTTAAAGGGGTAGTACAGTTTTGGTAAAGCTGAACTTTAGTAACCAAACCTGGACAGTAACATTATAAACTAATAGTTATATATCCACCATGCTCGAAAGGTATACAAAATTACAAACGACTTAGTAAACAGCCCGTTATCATTCAAAAAGAGCCATTAAAACACAAGAGGGCGCTTTCTACAAAGGCATTGGTTTCAACCATTTTTCATACAAAATTATGAATGTGATGTTTTATTGAAATAATTATTAAATAGAGTGATCATCAACAACTATTTAAAAAACGCTTTTGAAAATTTTTGAAAAAGTGCAAGCATTTTTTTAATTTTTTGAAAAAATCAACTAATTATTTGGGCCCCAAATAATTATAGGGTCAGATATATTTATTGATATTTCAGCCGTTTCTGGGTCGATTTTGACCAAATAAAGTTTATTCTGTCATTAAAATTGCATGTTCTCTCAAATTTGACACTCAGTTTTTCATTACCTCACAAAAAAATTGTGATGTGCAGCGCCCTCTCTACCAAAACTAAACTACCCCTTTAACCACTAGGCCACGGGGACCGTGTGATTGAAGACAGATCCAAATTCAGGTAATTGGCAAGCCAATCTCTCGGCCCTTTGTACTCAATTAATTCATGGGGAGGGAGTTACGAACAAAGCAAGCCGCCTGTACTTCAGCTGGATCACAGAGGAGTGATTCAAGTATTAGTTAGAACATATATATATAAGCGAAAGGTGTACTAATACATACAGCTTTGGTTTCTTCCAATATTTAAATAATGCAAAGAATAATCATAAATGATTGAGAAGGAAGAATAATAGGCGTAGCTTAATAAGCATTGTTCCTCCCTTTAATCATCCAAATGTAAAAAGGCACTGGTCGAAAAATTGGTCTCCGCCAGGACTCGAACCCGGGTCTTCAGCTTGGAACGCTGACGCCTTAACCACTAGGCCACGGGGACCGTGTGATTGAAGACAGATCCAAATTCAAATGACCTGAATTTGGATCTGTCTTCAATCACACGGTCCCCGTGGCCTAGTGGTTAAGGCGTCAGCGTTCCAAGCTGAAGACCCGGGTTCGAGTCCTGGCGGAGACCAATTTTTCGACCAGTGCCTTTTTTCATTTGGAGGATTAAAGGGAGGAACAATGCTTATTAAGCTACGCCTATTATTCTTCCTTCTCAATCATTTATGATTATTCTTTGCATTATTTAAATATTGGAAGAAACCAAAGCTGTATGTATTAGTTCACATTTCGCTTATATATATATGTTCTAACTAATACTTGAATCACTCCTTTGTGATCCAGCTGAAGTACAGGCGGCTTGCTTTGTTCGTAACTCCCTCCCCATGAATTAATTGAGTACAAAGGGCCGAGAGATTGGCTTGCCAATGACCTGAATTTGGATCTGTCTTCAATCACACGGTCCCCGTGGCCTAGTGGTTAAGGCGTCAGCGTTCCAAGCTGAAGACCCGGGTTCGAGTCCTGGCGGAGACCAATCTTTCGACCAGTGCCTTTTTTCATTTGGAGGATTAAAGGGAGGAACAATGCTTATTAAGCTACGCCTATTATTCTTCCTTCTCAATCATTAATGATTATTTCTTGCATTATATATTATATATTTATATATATATATATTTTTTTTTTTTTTTGGGGGGGGGGGATAATAATACAGGTCATCCCCCCCACCTTAAATATTGGGGGATATATCCCCCCATTCTCCCCGTGATCCACGCCCATGATCTGTACTCACCACCTTGATGCACAAATCCCATATGTTATTTTTGGGAATACACAGCAGCAGAGCTGAGGCATGCACCAAGTTTTCTGGCTGATTCCTTTCTACAAAGTATATTGGTGATGGTGAAACTAGCATAGTAAACAGCCACACCTTTTGTGAGAACCTGCAACAAGTACTCACTACTCCTGAATAATAAAAGCCTCGCACAATTTTTTATTTTTTTTGGTTGCACAAAAAAGTAGCTTAAAGTAGGAAAAAGTAGGATAAGTGGGAGGATGTGTAAAAAAGTAGGAAAAAGTAGGAAAAGTAGGACCACTTGAAAGCCTGAAATGGTTATAAACCACCAATAATAAAACGCGCGATGTATTTTATTGTCCCATTCATGATCCTTCGCCCGTCTGTAAATTCGTTCACGTTAGTTACTGCAGCGCGGTGTTAATCGATCTCTCTGCACCGCCCATACTCGGGGGTCGGTGGCCGGGCCTGGCCCACACATACATACATTACAATACTGTACTGTTCAGCCCGCATTGCACTAATAATGTTAAAGGCCCATGTCAAAAACGCTTGGTACACATGCATTAAGTATACACCGGTTGCCGAGCTGATATTGGTATGACCATTTAACAGTCAGGCCCACTCTCGCTTTTCCACTATTCTTGAAAATAGCAGGAAAAACGCTATTCCTGATCCCCTTCCTATTATCAATCATGACGTCATACTTAGCTATGCGTGTTGTGTCAATGGGGGAATTCACACTACTATTACAATTGATTTTATGTAATTAATTTTAGCCAATATTATGGATAGGTCATCATAATATTTCATTCGTACCATCAATGATAATTGATCTGCAGATTTGCATTTTTTCTCAATGATTTATCCAGAACATTTGAAGAAAATAGCGTTGGAAATCGTAACTTTGATTTCAGATTCAAATTGTTGACGGTTTGACTCTTACATAGTCTTTAAGGACAGCCGTTTACTTTAAATCGATCGATACAGCGAGCCCGTGGAGGCAGCTAGCTAGCGCAGCGAGCGTTCGGCCCGTCCAGAGCTGCGGCCATGCCGACCCTACCCCCGTAGCTAAGTAGGGCGAATCGGCTATATGCATGCCGTACGCGTAACTATACGGGTAGTATACCGTATAGGCTGTACAAAATTCTATTTTTGTTCGATCACCGATATCATCGCATGTCACTATCGCTAGCTGATCGCCACGATGTATGCGCCATCTAGCGACGTCGCGGAGAGAATAGCGGTATATCGACATTTTCAAAATAGTGGAAAAGCGAGAGTGGGCCTGACTGTTTAAAAAGTAGATGTGGCCTAGCCCGGTTGGTGGATTATCATTTTACGTTACAATAACTGCGCAGCTGAAAGTCAGGTACATTATGCTGTACTAGATATGCATGTCGAATGAGACGGTTTGCGATGGGGTCACGGCGAGGAGTTTACGCTAAGCTTTCCGTTACTTTGCTCAGTCAGGCTATACGGGGCTATACGTCTAACAGAACGATTCTTTTTTTCAACTGGTTAACTTTTTCGAAGCTTATCACGCATAAATCAGAATAACATATTCCAGATTGTGAAGATTCCATTCTATAAAACGACTTCTACCTATAAATAAAGGAGTTTTTAAACCCCGTCTTGTGACGCCATTTTTTGTATTTCCATCACGTCCGCATATTGCGTGTGTATCAAAATCCCGCGTCTGTAATTTCATTTCCCAGACCTCCACTTCCCTGGTAATACTGCATGACATGTTTAGTGACTTGGAGTGTGCAAGTTAACGACCGAAGAACTAATCAAGTACTGAAATATTCTTCAAAATTAAGATCTATTCCTTCTTTCTTTCATTCGAGATTATTATTTTGTAGCATGCATATCAGAAATTGTATCTATAATAGTGGTTTCTCGTGAATAAGTTCATGACAGTTGTATTCTGACAATGAATCAGCTTAACATATCAAGTGGCCGATCTGTAGTACATTTAAGAGAGGATATCTTTGCTATTTTTTCTTGGTAGTTTGTCTTTCATAGAATCCAAATTGCAGCGTTGTTCAATTTAAAATTTCACATGGGTGTCATATTTATCCCCATCTAGGTACTGGAAACTTTTCAGATGATTTGTAAAACAGTGCAAACTGAAATTTCTAATACTTAATAAACTGCAGTAAAAATATTTCTTTTGCGAATTTTGAAATATGAACAATTTCTCTTTTATTTATGCCTACTGAATCATGGATAAATGATTACCTCTTATTTTAACACATGTATTCCTACCAAAGAAATACTTTGGCGAGACGAAATCTTCAAACGATTCTTGGTTATGAAATTATAGGTAGTTGTTAAGGTGGTAGTAGCTGTTTGTGTTTGGTTTACATAGCGTATAGCTAAATTGAAATTCATAAAAGGCAACTCCATCGCTAACAGGTTGAATGCTTGACATAATTTATTATACGCTTTTAGTTGACATGGTCACTTTACACCTGTTACAAGTTTGCTTGACCTTGCAACAAATCAAGAATACAGTTTATTCCAACATATTTCTCCTACGTGAAGACATTTTTGAAATTGGTGCTTAAGATATCACTCTAGAATTGTGCTTAGTATTCTTCTTCTTATTATCATTATTATTAGGTGATAAGTATATTAAACATATCTTGATTTCGTTCGTATTTTTATTATTTATTCTTCTAATTTTGTTCGTCGCATATCTCAATAACGGTTGAATCAATTATCATAACATTTCAGATGATGATAGACTTAGTGCAATAAACTCATTTCAATGACGTCACGTCAATGTGACGTCATCTGGACGCCATTTTATAAAATATCAATAATCATCATATCTCAGTCATGAATAATCAATTTCAATTCAAATTTCGCATCAATATTAATTAAGTCAATGGTCAACCGTACGCGTCCGTCAAATAAAACAAATGTTCAAAACCCCAACCCAAGTAATTTACTATATGTTTCAGACAATTCTAAGCGTTTCACAATTTTCCGCGCGTGCGCGTCGGCGCGCGCATATTTGCGCGCGTAACGTGAATGGATGGAAACAAAATAGTTTTTTCACATGTTTTGCAATCCTTATACACACTAAGAAATAGGAGTGCAATTGTGCAACCCTAGGGGTGCACGATCTTGTCCCATATTTTGGTAGCCTAAAGGTGCACATGTGCACCCCTTAACAAGGATGTACATGAGCACCCTTAAAAAGCTGCATATGAACACCCCAAGAGTGCCCATGTCTACCTTATAGGGTGCACGGTCTTGTCCCATATTTCGGTAGCCTAAAGGTGCACATGTGCACCCTTAACATGGGTGTACATGAGCACACTTGAAAAGGTGCACATGAACACCCCAAGTGTGCCCATGTCTACCTTATAGGGTGCACGGTCTTGTCCCATATTTTGCACGCCTAAAGTGCACATGTGCACTCCTTAACAGGGGTGCACATGTCCACCCCTGGAGTAAACATTTCCACCCTTCGAGGTGCAAAGTTGCATCCATAAAGGTGCGCATGTCCGCCCCTGGAGTAAACATTTCCACCCTTCGAGGTGCAAACTTGCACCCACTAAGGAGCAGATTTGGTTCCTAAATGGTGCACATGTCCACCCCTGGAGTAAACATTTCCACCCTTCGATCTTATGCACCTTCTTTTCGAATATATATATAATATAAATAAAGAATGGCGCAAATAATCTTACAGATTAAGGCGCCACTAAAATACCAATACCACCACCACCACCCGTCGCTGGGCGCGTTGATCGAGGTATGTACTACATACAAGGAAATTGGGCATGCTAATAAAATAATTATCAAAGCCACGCTTCCCGTATTAAGATTGCGGACGGCTCGTTCATCTCGTCACAGCAATTTCAGGGAGTGCGCCCTCTAGTTTTCTTTATTATATAACTCTATGTTCCCAAACCATTATCCTAATGATTTATTCATAAGCAGTGATGTACGTCAAGGGTTACTCATGCATATTCATAACTACGATTAGGGTTTGGATAAGATTTGAGGGATATGTTTAAGATAAGACCATTCTAACCATCAGCAGCATATGTAGCCTATTGGTCACGCTGAGGACTCCAAAACTAGGGGTAATGGGTTCGAATTCTCTCTTATTCCTCTTCTTTTTTCTTTTGCCATAATTCATGTTTACTCCAGGGGTGGACATGTACCCCTTTTCAAAGATGCTCATGTACACCCATGTTAAGGGGTGCACATGTGCTCCTTAAGGCAAGATCGTGCACCCCTATTTTTTAGTGTGTAATGGGTTCGAATTCTCTCTTATGCCTCTTTTTTTGTTGCCATAATTCATGGGCACTCTTGGGGTGTTCATATGCACCTTTTCAGGGGTGCACATGTGCACCTTAAGGCGTGCAAAATATGGGACAAGACCGTGCACCCTATAAGGTAGACATGGGCACTCTTGGGGTGTTCATATGCATCTTTTCAAGGGTGCAAGATGGGACAAGATCGTGCACCCCTAGGGGTGCACAATTGCACTCCTATTTTTTAGTGTGATACAGGAGGTAAGTAAACAGATTGGGCTTTCAAGTTGCATGTGCATAATTAATTTCTCTTCATACAAAGTAAGTTTCAGTCAATCAATCAAAATCTATTTGTTCTAATTACATAGTCTATCAGTGCTCTTTGATGAGCCTTTATTTCGGAATTTAATAAAAAATAAAATCTGATCTGATAACATCAATCTTTGTTCAAGGAAACAATATGGGAATAATCAATCTGGCATTATACAAAATACAACATATATAATTTATTTAAAAAATATATCAACACCCAACATTCAAATTCATCTTAGCATTTAATAATGTGCCTATTATCATTGTAATTTGTTCAAAATTAGGAGGAAGATACGAAAAATATAAACCTATCTGCTCCGACTACGACTACACGTAGGGTGCACATTTCCACCCCATAAATTGTGCACGCTCAGACGAGAAAATGTTGACGTATGCGGGACATGCACCTTTACACGAGTACGCGGGCACGGAAGGGGTTGAGGGGGAGGATCGTACACGCCAAGTGCACGCCTAGTTCTAAGTGTGTACATCCTTCAACACACCCTATCAATTTGAGTTATTGTTGACTTATATACGAAGCAGATCAGAAAGCGACGAAGCGGTAAGAGTCAGAACGATTTGCAACGAAGTAAAAATGACGGAACAGAAATTGTATCGACCCCTAAGATCTCAGCCGTGATAAGCCCGATTGCCGAGAAAATGTGCATGCATGTCAAGTAAAGTGCAGAGAATATTATTGTACTACTATTTCTTTGACAAATTCACTCATATGCATGGTAATTTATTCAATTTAAAGTCATAAAGTTCACTCATCTGCACGTTTATGGTAATGAATGCAAATTTAGGTAAATACAAATCTCCTTTTGCTCATAAATCATATATTTTGTATCATTAAACATTTTAACTTCACATATTCCACATATTGTTCATTGTTTTGACAATCTGTTTTGTATTTTCATGTTTGTCTCACTAATGAATTCAATTGTTTTTGTTGTTTTGTTTTATTTCTAACTATAATTTGACTAATTACACCTCTTTTACATTAATAGGACCAAACTGAGAAATGATTGATATTGCGTCGCCTCTCATACGCTAAGTTTTTGAGAGGCACTTGGATAAATTAATAAAATTTGCATTGAAATCATATGTAATACCTATTATACAGTTTAATAGTATGTTTATAGGAAAAAATGCGCACATGGCACACACGTATTAACGACAAAATAGACGATAAATTAAAGTCCTATACAGTTAAATGTATCTAATCCATTTATTGATTTATATCAGAGAACTAGATTAGGTATGACAAAAACACATATTTAAACAAACATCACAATCATTTAATAAACGTCTGACATAAACATGGGCGTTGGGTCACATTTTTTCTAGTTTTTCTTTTGCGGGAATACCACCTTCCCCATGTTCAGCAGACAAGAAAAGAATTATATGATTTTTCCAAAATTGTATATGAGTTTGCCCAAATATAATTTGATCTTGCAAGAATTTGACGCGCATCTGCCCCAGAATGACATGAGTTTGCCCGAATGGAAAATGATTTTGCCTGACTTTTATGAGCTATATCCTCAATGTTTAGTGCATTTTGCCCGAATATGGGTGTTTTCAAGACCACAACGCGTTATTGTAATGTTCTTGGTAAAGACAGATAATGAACTTGACGAAAAACATGTATTTAATTTATACATTAATTTTGTTTAATTTTATTTGAGTAAATCGGCAGTTCATTGGTCTTAAATCGTATTCACCTGATACATAATTAATTACGTTTCCACCCAAGGTATCCAAAACAGATTTCCATTCCAAAGTCTGACATGACTCTAATTGCTAGTTATTTTTGTTTAAATATTTCCTTGTATTATTCGAGATAGATAGATAGATAAATGGTATTTATTGCTCCATGAATGGCAGTTTCACAACTGAATTGCACATGAGTTACAAAAGTTTGTCATATATACATTGTAAAAATCACAGAACATTTAAAATCGTGTCTTATTAATATTGCATAAATACCATATCCAGTTAAAAACAGTTAATGAACATAATTCTTGAAAGAAATGATTAAGTCCAATTATGTAATACTATATAAACTGAACAAATTCAAAGAATAAAATAGTAATTAAATATAGTTTAACACACATTGGTACAATAAACATAATCATTAAACGAATGAACGCAAATCAGAACATTACGATTACAAAATATTACAATGAATATAAACACGAACAAATCAGCTTTTGTTATACAGGCGAATCAAATTTGGTATAGATCTATTTTGCATTCGATTTGTTTTACATTTAAAATCCGGAATTTTCTTTGAGTTTCTAAGTGTTCTAGTACATTGTTTTTGTGGGAGAAATTGTTGAAATTGGTCGGTGAGTGATAATGTTTTTTGAAAGAAAGTAACACATACATCTTGACGCATTTTATCTACAGTAGTGTTTGAAGTTGGGATTGTTCAAGTGCATTTGTATAATCATTATAATCCCTACGAAAAATTATCCGCAACGCTCTCTTTTTAATTCTCTCTAATCTCTCTGTTTGACTTTGTGTGAGTCCTCCACTCCAAACAGGACTGGCATATTCAAGTAGAGGGCGAATATAACCAACAAAAACAGTGATAAGGTCTTTCTGTGGAAGACCATATTTAACCAAAGAACGGAGCATATATAATTTTGCACTTGCCCTTTTTTCAATGTCTTTTATGTGAGCATCCCACTTTAAATCATTTTGTATAGTAATTCCTAATAATTTAACTTCACTCACTGTTGCCAATAAACAATTCTCTAAAATTATACTCGTCCTATTAACTGGTGCCCTAGAGAAAAAAATATCCATTGTCAAACATTTTATAGGATTTAGTTTCATTTTATTATCATCAGCCCAGACAGATAAGTAATAAGCAGCCTCCTGCATTTGTGAATCTTGGGCAAGTTTGCGGCACTCAATCATTGTTAGATCATCAACATATTTAAAAATGTGTATGTCATTATCTAATTTAAAGTCATTAATCATAATTAAAAATATTAAAGGACCCAGCTTTGTACCTTGAGGGACTCCAGCATGAATAGTACATGAGTCAGACAGAACACCATGGTAACGATTCATGTGTATGTTCATGGTGTACATATGAAAATTATTCATGACAATATAACGATATTCCAATTTACTTTGAGCTAATGCAATGATGTCATTAGTGTTTGTATTTGTTTATTCATTCTCCTTCCTTTTTGTTTGGCGGGGGGGGGGGGGGGGTGGGGTAGGTCAGATTGAAAAAAAAAAAAAACCTCTATATGTGTCCCCCTCTGTCACTTCGGGTAATTCATCGGCAATATCAAAATTGAGATTTTTAGTGTTTTGAATTCTCTCGGATTTCAGCTTTAAAATGATATATAACTTGCTACATATAATTGACATGAAGGAAAGAAAAACGCAATTTAATAACGCGGACCAGAGCTCAGCTATTTGTCAAACAACAGAGAAAATCGCTTCTAAAGTTTCGCATCCATTCAGAAAAGCATCCTCACAGAGCGAGCGAGCGGTTGATCAAATTCTCGGTTTGACCGTTCGTTTTTCACAATCGATCGAGCGCTTTGATGTGAATACAATAAACCACCGCTGCATGCACGTAAGTACCATGTCATTCAATAGGGTAGGTACCGGTACCGGTAAGCCGCACAGCGCGATTCAATACAGTAGGATGCGGTAGGCTGCACACGATGCGCTTTGATAATGCGAGGAAAAGCTAGCTACAGAATTTACATAACAAGGCGCGATTCAATGCGGTATTATACAGTAGGTCGCGCACGCTATCCGGAAATGAACACAACGTACATACCCAGTACAACTCTATTCAGGTCAGTCTGACCAATCACAGCGCTTTCCGCTCGGGCTCAGCTAGCTCACACCGCTCACAATACCAGCGGTCGGGCGTCGCACGTGCATGCATAGAATTGAAGTGCCGCTGAATCAATGCACAAACGATCGATCATGAACAGCCAGCGATGATAAACCGAGTTTCAGGCCGAAACCGAATTGAAGGTTGCTCAGAAAAATCATTATTTTCGGTATAAAACAATCGAATTAGGACATGAAATTTTCAGAGAATGTAGATGACACATGTAAGTATCAAATTCCGTAAAGTTGAAATTTTCAGCCAAAGACAATTTTTTATGATTTTGGTGGTTGCGACTTTATACCCAAACTGAAAGACACAGACACATATTCATTCATAACATTTACAATTATTTGACCACCGTTCGCATTATTTTTACAAGATCTTTCACCAAAGCCTTCACAATGTAATTTTGCAGGATGGAATACTATACCACACATGGACACACGCACACACACACATACACACACTCACGCACAGTGTCTCACATATTCATGATGGCACATAATAATTTAAAACCAGGATGTCTACATTGAGTCCTTTTTCATATGTTCTATTTTCATATGTACACCATGAACATACACAGAATGGCTGACATACATGCGTTAACACATTTTCCATAGTCGTTGAAATAAATTGGTTGTCATTACCTTTTCCTCCGCCTGTGCTTGAATTCAGAACTGGATCATGAAGTTCACTTCTCAGCACGGTTTGCTAAAACGTTCATTTCATGTGCAAATGTGAACAATGGATCAGCTAAAAGAGATGAGTTATACTTTATTAGCTGTCGTTACGCATAATTGCAATGTTTTAAAAACACTGTACTTGGACGGCCTCCTCAGGCCAGCATGTTGGGTCGACATTAGTGTCTCATTAACCCGTTCCCTTCGAGAATCTAAAATCTCCATAGACAACCCACTCGGTTCCCGTAGTCAAGGGGTTAACATCGAGCTTGTTCCAAACGAAAACATCATACACAACCACATTAGAGAGACGTAGTCGAGAATGGCAAAGAATCGACAAGGAGCGGGATGATAACATAAATCCTTGTACATAATAATTAAGACACGCCCCCTTGCCACTTTGTCATTGGCCAGGATCGATCATCTTTCTATTAGCTATACCCGAGAAGTCATTTCATTGGGCGTTGTCACAGCACTAGCTTATTCATACAAACACACTTGCTTTGTTCCTTTCTGAGGCGCTATTTAAATCGAAATTAGTATTAGTATTATTTATGTTATTGTTATTGTTATTATACTTAATATCATTATTGTTACAATATTCAATTATTATTAGCATTATTATTAGTATAAGTAGTATTTTTTAAAACTATTAATATTATCATCATTTTCATATATGTTTTTAGCAGTATCTATACTATAGGTTTTCCCGTTCAAATTCGTCAGAACAGCAACCAAACTGACGATTCGATCGTTCAAATTAGAGCGACTTTAAATTTCTTCAAGTGCTGTTCGCTATATTCATTTTTTTAAGTGCACCCGAATTTGTTGATAGGCATTTTATATTGTACTCCTGTTAATTCATATTAGTTTGTTTTAATCGTTCTAATTAACCTGCGCAGTCGTCATCCAATCTTGCGCAGGTAATCCAGAGCAAGACATGTCTACCTCAATCAACATTTCAATTCGTTTATAGGTACCCGGTTTCGCACATCAAGCCTTCAAATTGGTTTGGTATATTAATATTCATGTTTAAACTAATTTTTGCTTTTGTTCTCAATTTGTATACATCCATAATCAAGTTTTACATACTACTGTGCGAAATTAAACACAAATTCCCCATAAGCATGATAAGGACACATTGGGATAAGAATCTCAGTGATTTTTATAAGGAATGTATAATCTCATTTATTTGTAACAATTTTCATTTCAATAAATGTTTAAATATATTGTCTAATCATCATTTAATTTATCCAAGAATTTCATCATTATTTATCATGTTAATACTTCTTTATTAATTTGATTAAAACATCCCGCCCTCTACATGTTCTTTTTTCTTTTACATGATAATTGCACACCATGACGAAATACAGTGCATCCGTTTAATGTAGCAATCACACCGCCAAACCATCTAACCATCTAAACCGACACCAAATCGAACTTAATTACAAATTTCCACTTTATCAGGCACCGACAAGAGCCCAAATTAGGGTTAGCAGTCACACCAAACATCTTTCGGCCTTCTATCGATCTGCATTCAGCGCGCGTATTCGGTTTGCATTCAGCCGAATCAAGACCGATAAGACCCCGATAACGTCCAGAATAAACCCCGACATGAAACCGACAATCCCGAACTCCCATGGAACACAGCCCGAACTCATCCCGTTGGTAAATATTAAGTACACAATAAAAGTGGATAATTATCGAGATGTGAGAGGCATCATGCCAAAGCGCCAAGCTTCCTCTGCAGAAAACTCGATACATGAACCACAATATTGCAACAATATTTACAAACATCGAAATAACATTAATGAACTCACGAGGTATAAAGGAACGTTAATATATGTGACCGCTTACCCCAAAACCCCCAAAAAGTTGACAAACCTGAATTTGGATTTTTTTTATCTAGCTGGAAAGAGTAGACGCTAAGCTTTAAAATGATATATAACTCATCAAATGTGGACACTCCTAACCTATTCAACAAAGCGATTAAATGTAGGAGAGTGGGAAGGTCTAGTTTTACAGAATGAGGAGAAAAGAGGCTCTAAAGATTAGGGTCACTCAGGCGCGTAGTGTGGAGGAGCTATCCATTAAATCCATTAACTCAACTTTGGCTTCGTTTTAAGACTCAAAATTTGAAACAGTCGATAGAAGAAAGTTTATGCTTTCAGGTAAAGTAAAGTTTTAAAATTTGATTTTTCAGCAAAAATGACATACTTTGGCTCGTACTGGAGAATCATAAACCGCGACTTTATGGGGGTTTTGGTGTAAGCGGTCACATATATACAATAATTAGAGAAATAAATTATAATATACATGAATAGTATCACGAATTAGCCATGAATACTAACGAAAGACAGTACATTATATTGTTGTTTTATATATCGATTCATAAATTAAGTGATTCCAAAAGTAAATAGGCATCATGTATCAATTTATATTTCCTTATGCAAATTTGATATTTAAAGATGAAATTAAAAGTATTATGATTGATATAACAATTACTAGGAATGTTAGAAATTTACTAAAATTACATAAGCTAGCTACAGTGCATGGAAGTAAGTAAGAATTAATTCTCAAGGTTGTATACTACATAAAATATGAATCATTACAGTGTCATGTGCAGCGATATTTACAAACATCAACATAACTTGAACGACTCACGAGGTATAAAGAAACCTGAATATATATATAATAATTAGAGAAAAGACATAATAATCACAAATGAATAGCTTAACGAATTAGCCGTGCATACTAACTAACAACGGTAAGTAATATTGTTGTTTTATATATCGATACATAAAATGAGTAATAACAAAAGTTGATAACATAATATTTCAAGGCGTCATGTTTCAATTCCATTTCTAATGCAAATTGAATATTTTAAGGTAACATTTAAAATTATCATAATTAAAGGGATCTAGTAACTTTGTTGACATGTGAAACAAGTGGTGAAGGGTTGATGCAATGTATATTGTTGTTATCTCATATGTCCACAGGGTATTGTGTGAAAATTTCAAGTCAAATGGACATTGCATGGCCAAGTAATGAGCGAAAATGCCAAGTGATATTCACTAACTCACTGCACTCACATTGTACACGGTAAGAAAAACTCTGGGGGAGTTTTTCTTATCTGAATACTTCAATCGTACATATCTTTGTAACGAAAGAGAAATTTGAAAAACCGAAACCGGTCCCATGATTCTATTGTTAATACGAATACAACAAGGTATGATGGAACCGCTAGAATTAAAATTTTATTTTGAGGATTTGGACAATGTTACTAAGTCCCTTTAATATAACACTTACTAAGCAAGCTAAAAATGTATACAAAACTACATAAACTAGCAACAATTCATGGAAGTTAGTACAAATTAATTATCAAAATTGCTATATGAATCATAAATTATAACGTTCAATGGTTTAACTAATTTAATTAAATTACATGGATTATGGATATTATGGTGTTACCAGTAAACCGAAACTCATACAAACAAATGCGAATTCAAATGCATTTAAATAAGAGTGTTTTTAAGTTTTGTGAACAATATAAAATTCGAGTGTAAATCGCAATAGCTTATAATAACAATTACTAAAGTCAACACGTTCTGTATCTCGCTGTAGTAACCAATTACTAATGTTTGTCCAAATCAATTATTCAAAACAATTCGTAGGGGTGAATGGATGCATTATTACGATCAAAGTCTAATTTGCCCGTTATGTACTTCATAAAAACAGTATTACACACATTTATACACATCATAATAATGATCGGAATTATGTGCGTGAAAAATTAGAACACAACATAATCAAACCAGTGTATTATAGGATGCGGTTCGTTATTCCGAAGGTTCGTTATACCGAGGGTTCGTTATTCCGAAGGTTCGTTATTCCGAACACGCAACTTTCGTATACCTGAGGGTTCGTTAATCCGAAAATGAAATAATATAGGGTTCGTTAATTCAAAAATTTGTTGCATTATTCCGAAGGTTCGTTATTCCGAGGGTTCGTTATTCCGAAGGTTCGCTATTCCTAAAATGAAATCGGGTTCGTTATTCCGAATGTTTGTTAGTCCGAAGGTTCGGTTATTCCGAAGGTTCGTTATTCCGAAGGTTCGCTTTTCCTAAAATGAAATCGGGTTCGTTAATCCGAAAATGTAATCGGGCACTGTATTAAATTAAGAAAAAACAGAAATATAATTTCAGATTAGCGTAGCCACATGGGAAAGAGGATGGGGGGGGGGGGGGGGGGGCTTGTTTAATCAATTAAAAGATTAACTTAAATGTTTGATTGGTCTGGCCAAGGTAGGGAAGGGGGGAGGGGCATGCTTAAGGCAAAAAAAAAATAATAATACATAAAAAATATTGAGTTTTAGATGGGCGTAGCCATGGGGAAAGAGGAAGGGTTGGGGGGGGGGGGGGGGGGGGGCTTGATTAAACAACATACAAACAAACTGTAATTTCGGATTGTTGTAGCCACGGTGGGAAGGGGGTTGCTTGATACAGGATCTGTATCACATAGACTTATAGTTGTAAAGTGGCTTAGTAAGGTTAAGGGGAAAACGGGCTTAATTTAGTAGTTTATGCAGGTCGTATAGGGTAGGAAGTGGGGGGGAGGGGGGGGGGAGGGGGGGGGGGGGGGGGGGGGGGGGGGGGGGAGTATTGATTTCTTTCCTTCCCGTGGCAACGCCAATCTGAAATTACAGTATTATAAAAACCCGATTTCATTTTCGGATTAACGAACCCTATTTTATTTTTGGACTAACGAACCATCGGAAAAACGAACCCGATTTTATTTTAGGATTAGCGAACCTTCGCAATAATAACGAGCCATCGGAAAAACGAGCTGTAACCGTATTATAATGGTACATAACTAACGTGTCTAGTGTATTACATGCATCAATCTACATGTGGTATCTAATCGGTATTCTAATTCAGGCATCTCACAATGTAAGGAATAGGACTGGACCTATACCTTTCTGTCCTACAACCAATGGGATATAACTTTGTTTTATTACGAAACTTCCTTCCACTTTATGGTCTGTTCTGGGACCCAGTTCCGGAAATAATTGGAATTAAAGGAACTACAGCGTCTAGATGGCCTAATTTTCACAATTCGGCTCTCTATAAGTAATTTTTCCCGAAGAAAAAGAATTTAGCAGTCATTTCTCATGAAATCAATCAATTTTGGGGTAATTAGTATATATCTAATTGTCCTGGGAACGCCCCTTTTAAATCGCCAAAATGTAACGTCATCTAAAGACCGGACTAATGAATTAAATTCTGTAGATGACGCGTCATGACGTAAGCAAATTAATTGTCAATCACACGTCGATCACGCCGCCGATTCCGGACGCTAAATGCGGGTGGGGCGTAAACTGGCTGCTAAGTGAGATTTGGCATCACAAAACTAGTCTTAAATCACTGCTGTATTTATTTTCATGGATTTTTCTTCGGCATACCTATGTTTCAAGTCATCAACTATGGAATAAGTGTCAAAGTACGTTGTATTCTGTAGGTCCTTTAAGGAGGGTTTGCCGATTTCAAGCATATTCGGCAAACCGAATACGTGCGCTGAATGCAGACCAATAGAAGACTGAATGATATTTGGTGTGACTGCTAAACCTAGTTCGGGCTCTTGTCGGTGCCCGATAAAGCGGAAATTTGTAATTGTACATAACAATTGCTCGCCTATTGACATATTTTAATGCTAAATGCCCACAACAAACATTTCTGCTCTAAATTAGATGCTTCTTAACCCTAAAAAGGCCGAGCTATTTGAGGTCTTTCTACGGTCGGAGGGGGAGGGGGTTGGGTGGGGGGAGGGGTGCCCCCAGAGTGGCCCCCTTAAGATCTCTGCCGCAAAGCGGCCGATCGCCGTGAACATTTGCACGCATGTTAATGCTACGGTCACAAATGGTCCGATTTGAACTATAAGAGCCCGTACGATGCCACTTTTAGGTGAAATCTTGCGGGAATCTTGCGGCGCCCGCACGGCTGCCGTGGCTATCATACGGTCCCCGTTGCATTTTCCCTCGCCGTACGATGTCAAAAATTTGTTTAATGCTACAGTCACAAATGGTTCGGGCGCCGTACGATTTTTCACCCTACGGCGGATTTTCTACGATTTGGGAAAATCGTGGTATCGTACGATGTCTGTCGTATTTAAGAGTAGCAGTCACATATTCTCCGGGCCCCGTACGATGACCTTTGTCTTAAAATAAAACATAAATCGCACGGCCCCCGTGAACACAAATTAAGTGCCCGTACGGGTGCCTTACGGTACTCTTACGGTGACTCCACGGTACCCGTACGATTTGAGTGGCCAAATATCCAGTCTCAAAATCGTACGATATTCCAAAAAAGGCTGCGATGTCCGTGCTGTACCCGGGCGATAACCTTGTGGTGCCCGTGCGATGCTCTCTACGATGTGTCTACGGGCATACGTCATCGTACGGGGCCCCGATAATATGTGACTGCTACTCTAAAATACCACAGACATCAAGCGATATCACGATTTCCCAAAATCGTAGAAAATCCGCCTTACGTGTATAGAATGCAATGGTAATTTAAATTTTTTCAAAAATTCATTAATTTGCATACTTATCTTAATTTATGAAAATAAAGTCATAACATTCATATTTTACCCATAAATCATATATTCTTCATAATGAAACATTAGTTTTCCCTACATATGTTCTTCAGACCATTTAGAATAATAAAACATTTGGAAGAATAATAAAAAATTTGGAAGAGCCAGGTTTTTTTCCTTATGTTTTCTATTGTTTTTATAATTTCTCATGTATTTATTTTTTTACTTATGTATTATATTGTTTTTGTTTCATATGACACATCATGATTACAAAATAAAGGATTCATGCCAGAAAACAAGTACAATAAAAACTTGCTTGATTTCAGCCTAAATAAGTAACTTTCCTAATCTAGCATGTTTCCCATGTTTTCCCTGATCCCCATGTTTGTGTAAATTCACTCATGCATCAAGTCCATTGTCACTGCTAAGTCAAGAAAGCTGAGTGACTTCTTATTTAACTATCTACCTACTTGGGCAGAAATCAGGCATGTTTTCATTGTACTTGTTATTTGGCATATATATATATATATATATATTTTGTGAGCATGAGGTGTCATATAAAAGATACAAATATAAATTTGTATGCAATGTTTGTCCTTTTTCAAAATAAGTACGTTTACTACCCTACAAACTCACCCAAACTTGATATTTATGCGTGCAAATGGAATTTTGGTAACACCAATTTCCATTGTTTTAATTCAGTCATACGTGAATTATGTGCCATAAATTGTACATCAAATGAAATAAGAGATACAGGGCTTTTTATTCATGTATATCTCAGCAAAGAAATAACCCCTGAGAAAGGTTCCTTACTCGACCCTACGAGAAGCAAAAAGAAAGGAATCTTTCCACAAAGATCAGTGTGTCGAGAAGGAAATACAGTAGAATGGATCAATTTATTAATATGATTAATGTCATACTTATATAAACTATGATTATATTATAAATCAGAATCGAACTAAAACCGAAACATGGACAATGGCACGTTAACTTTAAAATATAAGCTAAAGTTCATTAATACGGCGTAACAAGGAGATTGGGGGACCGTGCCCCGAACACTTTAGCCAGATGAAAGTTTTCACTTAGATAAGAAAGTTATGTGTTGTAATACTTTATTTATTCAAAGTGAGCATTTACTATTATGTCACTGCCAAAAACTGACAAAGGATTAAAACAGTTTGAACAGGCCGAAGTGAATCATCTGTTATCTAATGGAGACGACCCAGGTGCGTTTCACACAAATTTTTTAGTTGAACTTAAAATTATCGAAAGCAACGTGTAGTCTCGGAATGAATCCTATTCAAGAGAATTTTCATAATTTGAGACTTTTAGTGAATTTGACTTCAATGATATTTATTAAATTTCCATGACAATAAAACAAGTAATGCATATAAACATATTTTTGAGTATTGGTACTTCCCGAAGTGACACATTGCGAGAATTCTGGTTAATTATTCCCTTAGGAATACTCTCATAGTTGTTTGTAGTCAAACAGGTAGTTTACATAAAAAATTACTTTAAACGTATTATTTCGGATTTATATCTTCATAAGTGCTTGCTTATTACCAGGTTATTATGATCAGGTCATAGTTTCAGTCGCTAAAGCGGGCCTTGATAAATACTCACATATATCTTTAAACAAACTTAAATGTTGTATACCAAATAATAAATGTACAAAGTCACAAATCGAGTAATGGCTTTCTATTATTGTAAGTCTAACTTATAATTGAAATTTTCCTCAGTCAGAAGCGTTGAAAAAGTACCCCCCCCCCCCCCCCCCCCTGAGAAAGGTTCCTTAGTCGACCCTTCGAGATTTTAAGAAGCAAAAAGAAAGGAATCTTTCCACACAGATCAGTTTGGATAGAGCTACTGTTATTCTTCAATGGAAAAAGAAAGGAAACCAAAGGCGGTCTACCTACAAAGACTCTGCATGATCGTCGAGATATGAGTAAGACAGTTATCTTAATTTCTTTGATTTATAAGAGGCTCGGTAAACCTTACATTTTTAATTAAAATGATAGCCGACAATTAATTTACCTTTCAAACAAAACTACTTACTATGGCTACATATGTGCCGAACAGGACTCGAGAAGGAAATGATTATATTATAAATCAGAACCGAACTAAAACCGAAACATGGACAATGGCACGTCAAATTTGTAAATGTAAGCTAATGGTCATTCATATAACGGCGGAACAAGGAGATTGGGGGACCGTGCCTCGAACACTTTAGCCAGATGAAAGTTCTCACTTTGATAAGAAAGCTATGTATTGTAATACTTAGCTGTAAGCTCAATTTTAAAATGTATTCAAAGTAAGCACTTACTATTTTGTCACTGCCAAAAACTGACAAAGGATTAAAACAGTTTGAATGGGCCTAAGTAAATCATCGGTTATTGAATGGAGACGACCCAGGAGCGTTTCACACAAATTTGAAGTTGAACTTAAAATTATCGAAAGCAATTTGTAGTCCCGGAATGAAAACTATTCAAGAGAAATTTCATAATTTGAAACTTTTACTAAATTTTGCTTCAATGATATATTATATTAAATTTCCTTGACAATACAACAAGTAATGCATTTAAACAATTATACTTGAGTATTGGTACTTCCCAAAATGACACATTGCGATGGTTCTGGTTAATTATTCCCTTAAGAATACTCTCATAGTTGTTTATGAATCGTTTGTAGTCAAACAGCTAGTTTGCATTACAAATTACTCTAAACGTATTATTTCGGATGTATATCTTCATTAGTGCGTGCTTAGTCTTTTATAACCAGGTTATTATGATAAGATCATAGTTTCAGTCGCTAAAGTTGGCCTTGATAAATACTCACATATATCTTGAAACACACTTTAATGTTGTATACCAAATATATGAATGTACAAAAGTCACAAATCCAATAATGGCTTCTATTATTGTAAGTCTAAGCTTTGTAAAAATACCCCCCTGAGAAAGAATCTCAGTCGACCCTTCGAGATTTTAAGAAGCAAAAAGAAAATAATATTTCCACAAAGATCAGTGTGGATAGAGCTACTGTTATTCTTCAATGGAAAGAGAAGGGAACCCAAAGGTGGTCTACCTACATATACTGTGCATACTGGTCGAGACATGAGTAAGAAATTGATCTTCATTTCTTTAATGTATAAGAGGTTTGGGAAACCTTACATTTTTATTTAAAATGATAGCCGACAATTAATACCAACTAAACTACCAACTTTGGCTACATATAATGGCACGTCAACTTGTTAAATGTAAGCTAAAGGTTATTCATATAACGGCGGAACAAGGAGATTGGGTGACCGTAATTTGGAACTTTTACTGAATTTTACTTTAATAATAATTTCCTTGACAATAAAACAAGTTATGCATTTAAAAATATACTTGAGTATTGGTACTTCCCGAAGTAACACATTGCGAGGCTTCGGGTTGGTTTGATTCCATTTGCAAGTTCATTGAATAAACATGTGAAATGTGAATTATTCACTTTAGAATACTTTCATAGTATTGTTTGAATCGTTTGCAGTCGAACACGTACTTTGCATTAAAATTCGCTCTTAACGTATTATTTCGGATTGATATATTCATTGGAGCGTGCTTAGTAATTTTGTTTACCCGGTTATTATGATAAGATAGTTTCAGTCGCTAAAATGGACCTTGATAAATACTGAGATATGTCTTTAAATGGATAGTTGAGTTTTGGTAAAGAGAGTACAGTTTTCGTCAAACTTAAGTTTAGTTACCGAAACCTGCACCATTACATTATAAACATGACAAACTAGTAGTTATAACTCCACCATGCTCTAAAGGAATACAACATTACAAATAACTTATGCCCGGCGCAGACAGAGCCGACTCGACCCGATCCGAATGGTTTTCAGCTTGATTAACTCAGTATGCGCTGCCAGTTAATAGCCAGTTGAAGGTCATTCGAGTCAGATTCAACATGTTGGATCGGGTCCGACTGAGCGAAACTGACTCTAGCCTAACAGAAATCCAGTCGGATCGGGTCGAGTCGGCTCTGTCTGCGCCGGGCTTAAGTAAAAAGCCTGTTATCATAACAAAAAAACCATTAAAACTGAAGAGGACACTCTTTAAACATTCATCTGTTTTAATCATTTTAAATAAACTATTGTGCATGTGATGTTTTGTTGAAATAGTGATAAGATATATAGAGATAATCAACAACTATTAAAAAACCTCTTCCGAAATGTTTTGAAAAGAGGAAGCATTTTTAAAATTTGTTTAACAGCTGGTTCAAAGTTGTGGGGTCCCACATTTATTAAAAATGTTTATGGATATTTCAGCCATTTCTGAAGCGATTTTGGACAAATACAGTTTCTTCTGTCATTAAAATTGTATGCTCTTTAAAATTTGACACTCAGTTTATCATTATCTCACAAAATATTAATTTGTGTAGCGCCCTCTATACGAAAACTCAACTATCCCTTTAATGTTGTATAACAAATATATTAAAGGTGCACCTGTAAAGTGTCAGATATTGCCCAAAATGACATTTTAGACTTTAATCCTGTACCGAAATCATTGTAAGATATGTCCGAATGATGTGTGAAAGTTTCATTGAAAAAGAACACTGCTTTCCTCGGCGAAAATATGCGTCAGCTTTTACAACGAATTACTGTATGACGTTTATGAGGTTTATGACCGTTTATTAACGCTCTTGAGCTGAATGATGTATCTAAAATCTAACCCTATTTTATTCTTCTCTAACCATAAGCTAAACAACACGGTAGAAGAGAAACGAGGAAGCTCCAAGTAATTTTCGTGGAGTTAGACACTTTACAGGCATCACTTTAAAGGAGGGGGAAAATCCCGGCTTTGATTCAGGTTTATAGCTTTAAATATGTGCCTTTATCTATATACCACACTCTTGTTTTCAAAGAAATCCTTAAGTCGGGAAAAAAAGGTAAATTTCATGCAACTTTTTTGCTTTATTTCGCATCGGCGTTCCATGCTCCTAAAAATAGTCATTTATAGCGGAGCGGGAATGTGCGCACGTGTCACCCGATTCATGACATCACATGCAGACCGCAACGTGGAGGAATGTGCATTGTTTACATGCAGAGCCTATGACTTGCTAGTCAAACAAACTCGTTTTTGCTTGTAAATTGAGGTTTTACTGAAAATGCTTAAGAATTGCTAAGAAATGAATTGTAGCAGGATGCAGCTACACATCTGAGTGTATATCGTCCATGATATAAACCTGAACAAATGTTTGCAAATATTGAAACAAATGGAAATAATATCTCTGTGTCAACGTGAGTATTGCACTCAGCGTGTACGTCTATGACCGAGCTAAACTGCGATTGTCTGCAGGTGACGTCACAAAGATGACGTCATTTTGTGATCGCCCGGGACGCGTATATTTTTTTTACACCACTGTTCGACCATGTTCGCTCAAAACGCGCTGGTAAGCGAAGACTAGCGCCTGCTGTATGCGACTAGCGCCTGCTGTGTGCGATACAATTTCTATGCATCAAAAGCCTAGCCATTTTCGCAATAAAATCGTAGTTTCACACACCATGGTTACCGTGAGTGCATTGTATCTACGCCTAGATGAATATTCCTAGTCTCATCGTCGTGGTCGTAGTCCGCATCGAGATCGGCCACTTATTAATAGTCACCCTCGCCGCCCTCGCCCTTGGACTTGTCTTCGCTAGATCGATATCGCAGAGTCGCAGAGTATGATGCATATAAATTATATGGCATACAGCAGGCTCTAGTCTTGGCTTACCAGCGCGTTTTGGGCCCGTTTTGAGCGAACATGGTCGAACAGTGGTGTAAAAAAAATATACGCGCCGGGACTCAGTTTTTTTACGGGGGTTCCGAAAGTGAATTTACAAGTTGATTTTTTTATTTTACCGGGTTTTCCCACGAGGAAAATATGTTTGTATTAGTAATCTTCATGAAAATCTACCTTAGATACAGTAAAATCCAATTTTGAGGCAGTTTTCTTGTCACCATACCTTTAATGCACAATAGCCACATATCAAATAATGGCTTATAACTTCAACGTGCCATAGGATGAGGTTAGAAAATCCGATGAACACAAATGATGTATGAAGTCAAATGTATGCGCGCGAACTTCGTTATTATCAGTCAACAATGTCTTAAACTGATAGGGTTTGTTCAGGGATGTTTCACGACTGCAAAACATGTAAACAAAAACGAAAAAACAAAAACGCGCACGCGCGGACATTTTTAAAACGCTTAAAATTGTCTGAAACATAAAGTAAATTATTTGGGTTGGGGTTTAAAAAAACTTTTTTTTTACGGACGCGTAAGCGCGCGTCACCAGATGTAGGCGCATAGGTGTAGTCTTGAAAATTGACCATTTACCTGATGGGAATTTTAAATTGAAATTGATTATTCATTACTGAAATATGATGATTACTGAAATTTAAACAAATGGCGTCCTGATGACGTCATTGAAATAAGTTTATTGCAAGTCAGACAATGATCTATCATCATGTGAAGTTTCAAGATGATTGATTCAGCCGTTATTGAGATCTGCGACGGACTAAATTTTAGATTAAATAACAATGAT